>BJBW01003638.1:0-85929 GCA_004320125.1 Scolopax mira
GGCTTTTGTATTTTCAACCTTTAGGCTCAACTGCCAAACCCTATCACAGCCTCCAGCTGCTAAAGGGCACAAGCAGGAGGGAACAGAGATGGAAAATATAAGCCCATCTTAGAGCAGAACAGCAGAGTGAAATTAAACTAAAAATCTGGGAAGTGAATTCAGAAGTAAAAAGACACAACCATTCCTTGGGCAGATACACCAACAAATGTATGAAGCTAAGTATGAGTTTAAAAGAGCAAGCAAAACTCTCCTCTCTTGGTATGTCACTTACACAATGTATCTTCACAGCACTTGCACATACCCAATAGTACAATGTACAGTTACCAGCAGCAACAGAACAGGCAAGGCATTGCTGAATGACATTGTGAACATAAAAGCAATACATTTGCTCCCTTTTACAATAAGACCATGAAGGACAACGCTGATGCCTGGAAAAAAAAGCATAGAAAAGGTTTTGATTCTACATTACTTACCTTTTCAGGAAAAGTTAGTATTTTAGCAACATGAATAGGTACTGCTACTTCATCTATTCTTAAGTTAGGATCAGGTGAAATGACTGTTCTGCCAGAGAAATCCACTCGCTTTCCAGACAGATTGCCTCTAAACCGACCTGACAAAATAAGCAGGTGAAAACTCTTATATTGCTGTTATAAAGTTGTTTTCAAAATGTTGTATGTTAAGACAGCATATTAGAAAATCGTTCAAGGTATATCACTGAAGCACAACACAACAATAGATTAAAGATGTTCTGGAATAGCAAACATTTTGTATCTTAATTAAAAAAAAACTAATTAAAAACAACTTTCTAAACAAACCTTGCTTTCCCTTAAGTCTCTGAACAAAACCTCTGGTCCATTTTTTAGGTGCCATGTTGAGAGGAATTCCTGAGAGCTCACTGTTAATGTACAGTGCACACTGCAGCTGAAGAAAGTCCCAGTCTTCCATAATCATCTGTGTTTTGGCCCCTGATATCCTATGCTAAACAAAATAGTAAACAAGTTCAGAAAACAAATATAACAACATACAATAAACTAACAAAGAACTCTTCTGATATTCTTCTTTTGAAAATAACATAAGTATAACTTTATAATAGGATGCATATCACTATAGTATAAGGCCACCCAGGAGATCCCAGAAAAAAAATTTCTATTTACTGGCTTTGGACAAATGGTCACAACACCACATATTTGTTTCAATTATATTTTCACAAGCCACTGAAGCTAAGGTAACATAAACTCACAACCAGGAAGATTGCCAGTAGTTAATAATTTTTTAATCACATGAGAGTTAGCTCTCACTTGATTTTCTTTTCCCGACAAAAGATCAGTTTTGAAAAGCCTGAAGTGCATGAGCCCGGTAGACCTGTTCTTCTAAACAAATGATAAAATTGTCAAATTTACTTCTAGTCTCAATTCGACAACCACGCTAACTGAAACCTGGTTTCCTAAGCGCAGATGGTGGAATATATTTCACTTTCTATATTCAATTCTAACCAAATTGTTTTGAAGGTAAGAGTCTCTGAGAGCTTAAAGGATGACTCACCTTTTTTATGACGTCATTGAGGAAAATGATCTCTGTTAATTTCATTGTTAAGTCATCTTCGTTGGTGCCAGACTTCAAGTCACTCACCACGGAGGGCCTGATGCACAGTGGAGGCACTAAGAGTCGCCTAAGGATCAAATCTGAAGGTTTACCTGCTTCTGGGTTCATTAGAAGCAGAGGGATATCTTCTGCTGGGATTCTTTTGAAGAGGTTCAATACTATTAAAGGATTTAAGTTTTCCTACAAAAACCATTGGAGAAAGGAATTATGTAACAGTTTCAATGCTTCTCCTCTTCACTCATTTACTCGTTGTTCAAAAATAACATATTTTAAAAAGACAATCAGATAAGAACTATTAATACAAACAAAACTATGTCTTATTCTGAACCAATGTTTTAGGCATCTCCAGTACTAACTTGCTATTTTCTCTCCTTTTTTCCCCTTACACATCAGTGTTTACTTCTCATTAAGTTACTCTCTTGTTTTAAAGAGTTAACTGAGAGGATTTCATAGTTACTTATTAAAGCAACTCAATAAACCTCTTCCAACACACTTACAGTACGTTGTACTCATTCTATTGGTAGGAACTAACATGAATTACAGTACTTTCTAGGCTTTTTTAAAAAAAACCTCATTTCTCTCTTATTACAGCTACTGCTGCAGTATAAGAAACTCCAGATATTCAATACTTTTTCTAAAAATGTACCCCAAGATCTTCCCAGCCTTCAAAGAGCAGAAGGAAACAAAACAGAAGAAAATGCAAAGCTGAGTGAAACAAAACCAAATTAACTCTCCTCTCTCCTGGGGAACACTAAGCTCTTACAAAGCATATTCTGTTTCTTGTAATGATCTCAGAGCTACAATAAATCTATATGTACATGCAAAGCTTCTACAGGACTGTCTATACAGACAGAAAGCTATGTTTCAGAACATATCAATAAATAAATTTTCCCATTTTTTGCAGAGTTAACATAATTGCAAAAACTACAAACATTCTTCAAGTATCTTTTGGTATGTGAAACTCGTGGATTGCCACAAGGCTTTAGCCAGTACATTGAAAACCTGTAAGTTTTATTTCAAGGATAAAAACTAGCAGAAAATTTAACTCATAATAAAATTCACCTGAGCTCTTCCTAGTAAAGGTTCTACTTCTTTGTTGTGTTCTATGGCAGTTTCAAAGGACTGGAGAAAAGTAGATACTAACGGATCCACCACTTTCTTATTGGTCTTGTACTTTTCATGTATTATTTTCAACAAACCACACTTCTTTACAGTTCCTGCAAGCAAATAAGTGTGGATTATTTTTTTTAAACAACAACAAAACTGCTGAACAACAACAGCACCCCCCCTCAAAACAAGAAAGCTAGAGTTCCAAAGTTAGCTAAAACTTCAGTGAACACAAGAACAAAATAAGAATTTAACAGCTTTATTAGCTATTTTCCTAAATTTAAAAAACACAAAGAAGACAATCAGGTTATGTCTCCTTGTATGGCTGGCTTAGTGTGTCTAGATCCAGATGCAGCTTCTGAAGCTGAAAGCAGGTGGTTTAGCCCACACCCTAATTCAGCTCCCCCTCAATCACAGCAGGTGTTTTTCTAAAGTAGAAGTCCCAACCCAAAAAACTAAGATATGCAATTTATACATCATTTCACTACCTTCTAAGGTAATTTTTGAAGTGAAATGTCAAAAGGATCTGACAATTATATTCATGTCATGCAGGTAACAGTATTCATGAAACTCCCACAGACTAGTAAAAGTGCTTTCCAAACTCAATTACTTTTTCTGAAGTACAGTGACCTACCACTTATTTTTGTAATGGCTGTTGTTCATGCCCCTATATGTATATGCAGTACTTATAATAAAGTAGCTATTTATTCAGGATATTGATCATTGTAACAAACAAGCCAAAATTTTCATGACTTAAAAATGTAAAATTTTAAGTTATGAATTAACCATCCACTATGAATCTGTTACACTGCAAGTCCTTTAAAAGCAATATCATTTGATCAGAGCATGGGAAGTATTTTGAAAAACAAATGTGAAATTTTAAGATACTCTGCCCTGAAGAACGAACTCCAGTGTAACCCAAGATCATCACAGCACAAATACTGCCAAACTTCAGAACGTACCCTTTTAGAGGATGACAAACACATCCACTATTAGGAAAGATAATTTAACATAATGATAAAATGCAAAATTCAATCAAAACTGAAGTCTACAAAGTCTAACGTAAAGTCTAAAGTCTAACATAAGGGACTGATCACTGAAAACAGCTCCCAATATTTTTAAAAACATGTTAAACATTTCTTTTTTTTTTTTTTCCCTGTTATTCAGTTATCACATATTGGTTACAGCCCTGAAGAGATACCACATGAAACAAAACAAGCAACTAGCACAAGGTCTATATGCACAGAAATGAGATGTGAACAAGGACGCGCTAAGAAACAATTACCTGTTTCTTAATAAAGGCCAGAAAGAACACTCATTAGCTACAGAACAATGATACTCAAGATTTTAACAGCCGTCACAGCCATCATAATAAAACCCATGACAGCAAATAACTATCACAAACTGCAAATGCCAACACTCACCATTAAAGGCACCACAGTAAGGACAAGTGGTTTTCTTTCGGCACTTCTCAGATACTTTCTTTTTTAGCCCTCTCTTCTGAAGATATGTAAGGCCAGGTCTCTTCAGGTAATCCAAAAACTGTTTTTTTTCTTCTACTGACAGCATGATACGGCAACAGGTTTTGCAGATCATCTTAAACATAAAAGCATATAAACACAGTTTAACAGACACATGCAGAATTGTAACACCTACTGTAACAGTTCTTACTATAGTTCTTCAAAAGAGAGGAGGTTCTTTGAAAGAAATATAATGGTATTGGTTGGAAGACCAATACGTATTCTGTAATACACAGAAAAAAGTACACAGGGAAAAAAAAAAGTCAACAAGGCAAATCCTTATCTAAGCTCTGTAGGCTCTTAAAAATCCAAATATAAAGCGAACACTGCTTTAATTTGCTGCAATGTCCCAAAAGGCATGTTACACTGCATACATCCAATTTAAACTGAAAAATAATGAATTAAATTAACCCATCAAAAATTACATAAAATAAACTAGACGTATTTACATCACTAAGACTAATATTTAAATACATCTAATTTACAAAACAAAAATGCACAACAATAAAATTTATAATACAAACTTATTTCGGTGTTCTCAATTACTCCTTCAAGCATCATCTCTTTGGATAATTTCCTTTTTCTGGACCAGAAACTGATGATAAATCATAATTTACCTGTAAGATGCCTATCACAGCTTTGAAGTATCCAACATGGAAACAGGGCAGTTCTAAGTCAATGTACCCATAATGTCCTAAACAATCTGCTAGGTTTTTTCCACAGGTTTCACAGGGGCGGTCTTTTTCACTGGTTCCCTTTGGGATGAAAAGAACACAGAAAAAAGCCTTAGCTATTATCAAATGAATATACACAAAATACAACAGTTCTCATGCTAGTCAGTTATCCTAACAGCAGATCACAGCACATATTAATTTCTCCTAGCATCAGAGTAGCAATACATTCACTCCAAGCCTTAAGAAAAATGCCTTTCACACGCAGGCCCTGCTGATACCAGTGACATTACCTCATACAGCTTTTGCAGCTGATCTACAGCCTGCAAATCTATCATGTGGTATTTTGCAGATGCATGTTTTTGGGTGTGTCGACAACTAGGCAGAAAGAACTGATCTCCTGCCTTAAGTATAAAGTTTCCTGCACCATCCAAAAGCATGAAGAAAGCAGTTGTCACTATAATTGACACTGTAAGCAAATCAAGTAGAGACACGTTTGCACATATTTTGTATGAGCAGTAAATTTCAGTGATCCCAAGTTACTTTTAACCATTTCAAGTAATTCTACAAAGAAAATATTTTTGGAAAAAAATAATAAAATGGTTCTCACCATACGATGGTCAAGTACTCCATATTGCAGTGGAGAGTGATGATTGTCCTGACTATACAAGTTTTTGCTAACCACTTGTATGTGAGCTTGCTGACGCATCTCTTCTGGAGATTTCATGCCAAAACAGATGTGGCTTCTAGAATAGGAAATTTCACATATAATTATATGCACACATAGATGCAGAAATACTTTTAAGTACAGGCACGCACACACGTATTTAAAAGCAGTGCAGAAGAAGCTAAGTTGAGTCACAAAACAGTTGGATCGGGTTCTTTTGGGGTAACTATATAAAATAGAAGTGTTTTGAAGGGAATTGGTGGCTGACACCCGGGGGATATATGGATGCTCTTGGGCAGCCTTGCAGGTGCTCACACCCCCAGCCGCCCGCCAGCAGCCTGAGCCCAGGCCAAGGCAAGCGCTTTGAAAAGACGACCAGTTATAACAGTCGCCACCCTCATCCCCAGCACACTAAACTTCCTGCAGCCTGTTACAGCAGGGGAGCCACCCGCTGGGATTCCTGCCGCTCGCCGCCACCGGCAGGCCGACCCCGCGGCAACACCGGCTCCCTCGGCGCGGCAGTAGCCCAGGAGCCCCTACCGCCTGGCAGGACACCGCCCGGCCGCCCCACTCACATCTTCTTGGCCACATCCGTCTCCCTGAACTGCTCCTTCACCATGGTGGCGGCGGGGGAGCAGGAGCGGAGAGACGGGCAGGGAGAACGGAGCAGACGGCAAACCCCGCAGCGTCCCCTCAGCGACCAGCCAGAGCGCACGCGGGCAGCGCCGGACCGACTCTGCGCCTGCGCGCCTCAGACACCCCCACCGCCTCCTTCCGCGTCCGGCTCTGGGATAGACACCTCTCCTGCACGACCACGACCCCGCCCCCTCCGCGAAGGACCCCTGCGCCGCCTTATGATTGGCTGCGGGGAGGCCCCTCCTTCCTTTTCTCGCTCGCTGACAGGGAGGCGGCTGCAAAGATGGTGAGTGTCCGTAGGCGATCGTGGGTAATCCGTGTTCTGCTGCCGCCATCCCGTCCCTGCGGGGCTCCCCAGCGCGCCGCTCCCTATGGGGGGGGACTGCCCGTAGCGGTCTGGGGGTTATGGTGGGAGATAAGGAGGGGAAATGATCTCTCGTTTGGGGCCGGGGCTCCCGCGGCCTGGGCGCGGCGGTGCCAGTTGGTCGGGGCGAGCTCCGGTGTGTGGGCCGGGGCCTGCGGTTGGCTTGCTAGGAGGCCTTGCTGCTGGGCGGTAAGAGCAGCCCTGGGCCTTGATAGTAGTGCGACATCGCACTTCTTCATTTAAGGTGCTAAAGGGGCGCGCTAGATCTAGACTCTATTAGTCTTAGGGCTGTTCTTGTTTGAAAGTGTTAAGGAAGTGGTCACGCGTGTGTTTATTGAGCATAGAATGGTTCCCGTTGGAAGGAACCTTTAAGATCACCTGTTTCCAAGCCCCCTGCTACTTCCTCTAGAGCAGGTTGCTCAAAGCCCCATCCAGCTTGGCCTTTAACACCTTCAGGGATGGGGCATCCACAGCTTCTCTGGGCAACCTGTTCCAGCGTCTCCTCACCCGCACAGTAAAGAATTTATTCCTAGTATCTATTCTAAATCTCTCCTCTTACAATTTAAAACTGTTATCC
The DNA here is from genome assembly GCA_004320125.1 of Scolopax mira. NCBI lineage: Eukaryota > Metazoa > Chordata > Aves > Charadriiformes > Scolopacidae > Scolopax > Scolopax mira. The sequence continues at coordinate 7,145 of BJBW01003638.1, forward strand.
TTCATCCTATTGCTACACTTCTTGATAAAAGGGTTTCTCCTGTAGCCCCCATTGGGTACTGGAAGGCTGCTATATCTCTCTAGAGCCTTGTCTTCAGGCTTAACACCCCCAACTCTTTTCCCGTCTTCATAGAAGAGGTGCTTCAGTTAAGGCAGCTTAAGGCAACTTGCGCTGTACAGTTGTAGTGCTTTGACTTGCAATCTTTATGTTTCATTAAAAGCTTCTTCAGCCTTTTTGAATGGTGCAGGTGTGTATGATCTTATGTTGTCTGTAAACCGAGGATGAGTCTGTCATGAATTGATGTATCTTCAACAGTACAAATAAAAATGTAGTTTATAGGGACATTATCTGTAGCCCAGGACCAGTCCACTTAAATTATGAGTTTACTGTCAGCACCTGAAAAACTACTGACTGTTGCTGTACTGTGCATTTATATATTTATGAAGCTTGAATTATATACGTCGTTATCATTTTTTCTTACTTCTTCGTGCCTTCTCTTCCAGAATGACACGGTGACCATCAGAACCAGGAAGTTCATGACAAACAGACTGCTTCAGCGAAAGCAGATGGTAAAAGAATACAGAAAAATGCCTTTATAATTATTTGCCTTTTTGTTATGGGCTGTGAGTGTTCTTTAGCCGCTATAAGGAACGGGGCCTCAGAACCCTTAGAGTTCTTGTTGTAAGAACCCATACGTTTAAATGTATTGTTGCATGCTGAAGGTAAATCTTGATGGTGAGGTAGCAAACTGTTTGTATGTTGAAGCAGGAAACTTATGAACACTTTTGTATCAAATTAATAATAAGTTCTGCTGCTAATGTGGGATAGTTTGAGTGTTAAGCTCATGGTGGGACTGTAGCACCTGGCTGTTTTACTGGATATTAACCTTCTCTTGCTTTTATACGGCTTGTAAAAATTCCTTCTTAGGTGATTGATGTTCTTCATCCTGGGAAGGCCACAGTCCCCAAAACAGAAATCAGGGAGAAGCTGGCAAAAATGTACAAGACGACCCCTGATGTAATTTTCGTCTTTGGCTTCAGAACACACTTCGGTGGTGGCAAGACAACAGGTTTTGGCATGATCTACGACTCCCTGGACTACGCAAAGAAAAATGAGCCAAAGCACAGGCTTGCCAGGGTGTGTTTTGTGGTAACTTAAAAGCAATTAGGATGGATGTCAAGTGTTGAATGATCTGTCATTTACGTGAATAAAAGCTAAAGTTTTGTGAAAGTACTGTTGGTGTATTTAGAGTTATATAAGAGGTCTTAAAATAGTATAGCCCAGCTCATGTGTTTGCAAAGTGGGGTTAAGGGGTTTTTACTGTTTATTATAAGGGAATTGTGAAGCCAAAATTTATGTTACCAGTGTCGTTTAGCAGTAATAAATAACTAACCACTGTTAAGGGTCTTGAAGAAGGGTAAGAGATAAGACTGATACATAAACTATTTTAGTGCTCATATTCATTTGTATATTATTCATTAGCTAGTGGCCTTATCTCATTACTTAGCTAATATTTCAAATTTAAACAGTATTTGAAGGGTCCAGAAATAGTAAAACTTAAATTCAGAAGTTCCTCTCAGTGAAACAACGTTAAATGCAATTTTAACTGTTTTTTTTAATAGCATGGCTTGTATGAAAAGAAGAAGACTTCAAGGAAGCAGCGAAAGGAGCGAAAGAACAGAATGAAGAAAGTCAGGGGCACAGCCAAGGCAAATGTTGGTGCTGGCAAGAAGGTAGGATGAGAATATCTGTAAGCTAGAGTGGCCATGTTGCCTTTGAAATGTTCATTAGAAGTTATTCAACAGAATAACACTGTTTTTCTTCCATTTCTTTTCACCTGTTCTACTGGATAACAGAAGGTAATCTGTGTGGTGTTGTATAGCTTATCAGCTCAGTAGCTTAGTTTTGCTGCTCACTGCTGCAAGCTTAGCTGATATGATGTGAAATAATGCTTCTTAAATGATTTTCCCTACACGTCACTTGAATGAAAGTTAAAATTCCATAAATCTAACTGTATTTCTCTAATCTCATAACTCAGCCTTGCAATATACAAATTAGATAGTATTCTTAACACTTGTTACTCGGGACTACCTAAATATCTAATACTTACTCCAAGAAGGTACTGTTATTTATGGCGTTATTTGTAAAAGAGATGTTAAGGATGTGTGGTGGTGTAGATAGTGAACACAGTGTGTAAATAGAAATAAGGTAGAATGCCTGCTTTATCCTGTTTTTAAGTGATTGATTCCCAAGATAGTGAGGTTTTTTTTCCCCTGGTGGGATCTTCCTATGCTGTGGCTGGAACTTGATGCAGGCTCATCAGGTGAGGAGTCTGGAGGGAGAATGAGTTCGTTTAACATTAAATTAAACCCCCTACCAAAACTGAGGAGTGGGCTGGATGTGAAGACAGTCACCTACCCTAGCAGTTTTTTGTCATCTGAAAAATACTGGGTAAGCTGTGCAGCTAAATAGGGTTTGTTTTTTTTTTTTCAAGTGTTTTAACAAGATAGGGCACTGAGTTTTAACACTTAGCTCTGTAACTGCTAAAGTGCTTTGACATCGTGAACTTTAGTAATCTTCACTTTTGCTTTTTTTTCTACTTTCATGGAATTCTCCATCAGAAATGAAGTAACTAGCAGGTACTGAGAATGAGCATGGATGTGGTGACTGAGTTACACATCACTGAAACGTGTTCATCTGTGTGATTGAAGCACTGTACTGCCTTGCACGCATGTTTGTTTTGAAGTTACTTCTGTGCTGTAAGGGTTCAGATAACCACATAATGAAATTTATTTTATGCAACTTACAAATAAAATGTGGCTAACAGTGATCAAGATGTTTGAAACCAGTGAAACAACATTTAAACAAGGAATTCCAAATGAGAAGAAATTGATTGAGGCATTTGTTCAGAACCAGCCCAGGTTCCGATTCAAAGTAGTACAGTGCAATTGCATGTGTAAGTTGACCTTTGTGTGAAACTAGTTGTGCATTTTTATGACATCTAAGTCACATCACAGCTTTGTGCATTTGAGATGGTGCAGTTGTCAGCATAAAAACTGTATTTAACTATTCACCTGCAGTATGACAAGTTAAGACACAAACCTCAGTGATTGCTCTGTGAAATTAGATTCTTCACTTGCTGTATATAAGTGAGGTTCTTAATACCATTGGACAAAATTAAACCAATGTTGCTGGGAACTTGTAGGTAAGATTTGGTGCCTTTTTCCTTTCTGATTTAATGCTATTTTAATAATGAATTCCTACAATTGTTTACAGTATAACAGCACAAATTAGCATTTGCTGTAGTAGTGACACTGACATATCCCCCCTTGTGAGTGTCAAGAGGGTCATTTAATGCTGTACTGGCACCAGTAGTGTGGATCAACAACTTCCCTTCAGGAATTTGGCACTTGAAGGTAGTTGTTGAGTGTTAATACAAAATGGGTAAATGACTGTCACTTGAATTACTAAAGCTGTCCAGTTCATAGAAATTATCTTAAAGTGTATAAACACTTTAGAAATCAAGACCAGGATCGTGTGCTGCGATAATTAGATAGTAGATGTGAGTTCTGTATCAAACACTTCTCAAACTAGCATGTGATCTCGGTAATAAGTGAACTGTGTTTTGGATGAGAGGTTTCTTAATGTCTTTTAAAATGTTCTTTTAGTTGATTAGAATGCATGGGTTGGATTTTATTTATTCACCAGTTTTGTTAACCTTTGTGTTCTCATATTAGACACAAACTAAAGACAAGTTAATTTACATGCTTTCTGGAAAGCTTAGTTGAGACGATTTCTATGCTGCATCACAGTAAAAATCTTGTGGATACACATGTGTCCTAAAGATTTGTCTTGAAAAATGCATGTTTAAACATAATGGTGTGGCATGGTTCAACATTGTTTATTGCAGCCATGTGGAAAAAATTTTAGTAGGAATCCTGGCATAAGTTTTGGAGTCTACCTGCACAATCTGTGAAAAGTGTTTATCTCAGAAATGTGTAGGCATTTGATTCTGAGACATCTTCAGGCAGGTCTGTATTGTTCTGAAAGTTACGTGCCATGTAATCATGAAAACTGTTGAAATGGTGAATCATACTTGAATAGTTTTTCCTGAACTTTTAAGTTCAACTTAAACGTTGAACTGTGCTGATGAATGACTGTTAAAAATTGTGTTTGTTGCTTCCTTTCATTTCTTCGGAATTCCTATTCTGTTTTCCCTGCAGTTTGAAGAGAAGTATTTCACAGTAGACTGTGATATTTAACACATTCTGTATTTCTATAGTTAGCTGAGCTCACAGGAAAGTTTGCAACTTTTATGTGATGTGGATGCCTCTCGCCTAGTGTTTGCTTTCAGAACAGATGCAAAAAAGCCCCACTCTACCTCTTAATGTCACAATTACGTAGTTTTGACAGCTTTCAACATGTAAGTCTTCCAAACATAAATGTTGATTTTAAAAATCTTGATCTAGCAGGAGTGAGGGTGGATAGGCACTTTAAACCACTGTAGCCTGTACATATACTTGAACATGCAGTTGCATTCATAAGCTCTAAACAGCTGTTGTTTGGTCCTGTTTGATGAAATGCATGAAATCTACGTCTTCAGCCTCAACAGTAGTCAAAACTTTAAGGTTTTCCTATCACATTCACTGTGGTAATTGAAAAAAGCATATTGTGTCAGTAAAAAGCCTCAAAGCTTCATCTTCTACAGTAACAGAACGTTGATAAAACCATTAATCTTTATTCATGAATGCTTTTTCTTTTTCAGTAAATGAACATTCTTCAGCTGGAAAATGGATAACAGGTATGACTTGAGAATGCTTTGAAGGGTAGATATTCAGTAGCCTGTAGTCATTACGATGACGTAGGTCTGATGTTGATGTATCCAAACACCATGGAACCACGCTGATAGAGAACCCAGTGCAAGAGTTAAGACTGCTGTGCTTCTTCCTGTATTGCTAAATTATGTGACTTCCACTTACATGAAATACCTGATTAGTATAAAGACTAATAAATCAGGTATTACAGATTTATGGTTGCTAAAAATGTTGATTAATTAGTCTTACTGTAAACAAGACTTGAGTTTTTCCTTTTATAGATATGCTAAGGAAGGGATAGTACAAATGTCTGTGATTTTCTTACAGATACTTATTTCAAATAAATTCCTTGTAAATCAACCTGATACTACTTTAGACAAGTCCTAGACTGTACATCTTTGCTGCAGAAACTTAAGGGAATTCAGTTTGTTGTGGGCAGTAACAGTTACAGACAAAACTGTTGATTTTATTACAAATAGTGAGTTGTTTATTTTAAAGCAACTTAAACTGTTGGGAACTGCGTATAATGTCTTAAACAGAAAGCTGGTAAAGCAATTGTAGCATTTTTACAGAAATGCTGTTATCTAGACTCTTCATTATTCCCATGACAGTACTGTGTACTTAAGAAAGACCGTGTGGTTCACCTGACTTGTTTTGCAATCAGTTTTTCAGGCTCTGTAAAAGTATGAATTTAAAAATGGTTTTAATCATGCAGCACTGATCTGTCTTTTCCATTACAGACCACGTAATTCTATGAAGAGGTATAGAAAGAATTATTCTGGAAAGAAGCTGCTCATCTGGCTTTAACATCAAATAAACTTTGTCAATAAAATTCTGGTTTGCCCTTTGGTTTTGATTCAAAAACTACCATTTTGTAAAGTTTGAGAAATTCAGAATTGGTGCACAGTTTGCACTGTATTAAAATCTTTTCATAATTAAACAACTCTTGTTTTGAGTATCAATTTGAAGTGAATCAGAGCTTTCTACGGGTAGGGGCATAACCTAGTTCCAGGCAGGCAGCTTTAGTTCATGGAGGTGGGAATGCTTTTGTCATTGGGTGTGCAAACTGTGGTTTGAAAACTTTTCAAGATGTGCCTGTTGGAGTGCCTGTATTGTATAGATCTATAGAATATTGCTGAAGGGAGAACAAAACACGTAGATGGATATTCAGAGCTGAATCCAATGAAGATTTTTGCTAATGGAGTCAGGCATGCCTTCTCTGTTCCTGAGTTGTCAGGACAGGCTCTGGGGCCTGTCTCTGGTCTGTAAACTGCAGCACAGCCCTAATTTTTCATATGATAATGTTAAAGGAGTGATTTAAGATTGGATTAGTGTCTGGGTGAGACAAGCTTTATGCTAGAAGCGTGGGCATTCTGGTCCAAGTGTTCTGAGTAGCAAAGAAAACAAGTTTTATCCTTGAAATAGGACTGAAACAGCCTGGGCAGCTCTAGCAGCTGTGCTGATGAAGGCTCTGACTTGATTCTTACCTAACTCCAGTATTTTTAAATTGAACTGCTGGCAGCATATTGTAACACAGGTAAGGCATTTTTGGTGTTGGGGGGGAAGCCAACACCACTAGTTGTTAAAGTGACTGGAAGGAAATACTGTTGGTCCTAATAACTTGGGTACAACGTCTGGAAAGTAGGGATAAAGCTCTTAATGCCTCTTCTGGTGCCTTCAGTCCAAGTCTTGAACTAGTGGGGTTGCAGTTTGCATTCAGCATCGTCATCCTCTCAGCTGCACAGTAAATTTTGAACCTCATGCTGTAGTGTTGCTGTCTCTGGGGTTAGTAGCAACCCCAACTAAGTAACTGGGGTTAGTAGGCAATTGCCTTGGTGGAAGTCTAGGTACTGCAGTTTCTTCTAAACATAGGTGACCTGGTGGTGTTAGGTGAAGGGGATGGTGAAATGGAGTAATCACTTCTGAAATGGTTTTGATTCTGAAATCCTGCGGAAGCCTTTTAATTTGGCAGATGATACCTTCAAAGATAGGTACGTATTGGCTGCTCCTTCCAAAGGTTGTGAGTGTATTGAATTCTGAAGAATTGCTAGAAAGTGTTAGAAGTGGGGTTTGTGTACTTACATGCAGTGTGTGCTCTTGAACTCTTTGAGTTTGTAGATACATTTTGAGTATGTGACAGTAAATTTCTGGTAGCTGAAATGATTATAAGGGATATGAAGCAAATATTAAGCACGTGAGGCATAGAGTTAGAACCTAAACCTGTTTGAAAGGTAATACCTGCAGTAAACCCTGTCCATATATGATGTTTAACATCAAAGGAGAGAAGAATCATGCCATTAAATACAACTGAACAATCGCTAGGGGGTGGTGTGAACACAGCAATACAAGGACAGGAAGACTCATAGCATTTTTTCACAAAACAGGCTGAAATAAAGCCCAGTTGTCCCCTGCCAAAGAGGTCAACTCCTTTGAAAATATGCATTAAAAATAGTTATGCTCAGGATTGGAGGCCTTAAGTGATGTTTTTGTTTCAGTGGTTTGTTTTTGAATGGAATGGAAGCCATCTGTTTCAGCGAAAACCATACAGTTAGTGTTTTCCAAATGTTTACTACTTTAAAGCTCTGGAGGGCTGGCACAAATTTGAGTTGCTCTTTTCGGAAGCTTTCTTACCTGAATTTCAAGCAATTGACAAAGGATCTAGAAATGAAGTGCTGGCGTAAAAGTCTTGCGTAGTCTTGATGTTTTGACTTCACATAGCAAATGGTTCTGTTCTGGAGGAATGTACCTCTTGAAGCAGAATTTAATTCTGGAAGGGGACTATTGAAGATTCCCTTAATTTTTTTTAATGCCTTACTTGCTTTTAATTACAAGCTCATGTATGAGTTACAGTAACTTTTTGAAGCAGGTGGATTGAAATAAGCTGTTTTACTGCTTGGCGCCATAACTTGGCATTTGATGCCCTGTTTTGATGATTTAAGATTGACAGAAGAAAGTACCCAATAAATCGATAGAACAATTACTCTCTTTGTTGCACGGTTTGGTTATAACCACATATCCAGAAGCTGCACTGTTTTCTTGCAATATGAGGCATTAAGCACGTGAATTGGTGAAGGCACCAAAATGGGGTTAAGTGATCCAGAATTAACTGATCAAATCCCATCACCCTATTTGAAGGTTTTGAACTATCCTGCAGCAGTGTGTGTTGATGTGGCTATCTTTTTCTCCTGTCCTTCCACCTAGAAAACAGCAGGCAACTGAAAGCCTGGTGCTTCCACAGCCTGGAGACGTGGGCAGCCCTTCATGTGAGTTTCTGTTCTGCCGACACTCTGCCTTTGTACGCTACAGTCTACGCAGTGTGTGGCAGATGTTCTGTGATTCGGAAGTTTAATGCAGGTGTCGTGCTGTGAAGAGACTCTAGGTTAATCCCCTTTCCTGTGGGAGGTAAAACAATTAAGTGGAAAGCATTGATGAACAGGAATCTTCACTTTTTTCCCCTCTATGCCCTGAAGGTACCCTGTATTTCCTGCTGATCTTGGCACTCCCCATCATCTCTAGGTAGTAGCTTTGTCATTGTTGCCTGCATTTAGACTTTGGACTCGCCCTCATATTTGGTTATTTCAAGTGTTGTATCTATTTGACCAGTCCAGACCCTAAATTAGACCGTGAAGGATTTTTGGATGAGGAACTTTTAAACTAAGCTGTTGATCTCAATTTGATATACATAGAAAGACTTTGACTAATGCGATACCATCTTTAATGGCTAGGACTTGTCTGAGTTGTGTGGTTTTTACAAGGGATGCAGTTACCATGGGAGTTGTTTGGGTTTGTTCGTAGGAAGGACTCAAAATTGTGTAGCTGGACTAGTAAAGAGTAAGAGAACTCTTCCCGTGGAGTACCTGAAAGGCTCTGCAGAAGCCTTAGGGCTCGACTTAACTGAAACTGGATCAAGTAGTCCCAACTTTTCACTTGCTCAATGAGATACATAAGGCACAGCCAGGTGATGGTGGCTTCTGTCTGAAGGAGATTGCGGTCTAGAAGGCAAAAAAGACAAACTACATCAGATCAAAGAAAGAATTACCAGGGAAGCAGAGTCTGTTTGGAGGAGAACATTAGTGTCTTGGCATCACAGAAAAAGATAACAACTATGATATAGATAAAAGATCTTAAAAGCTGGCATCACCTGGATGATGAGGTGGTTTTGTGTAGGGAGCAGCTTGTATCAGGCTGAGGAACAAATGGTGAGGGCAAGAAATGAAGTTATATTGTCAGTAGCTTGAAATAAATGAGGTGTAACATGCTGTGAAAGGGCTGCAGTACCAACAGGCAGAGGGATGAAAGGGTAGTGTGGGTTCTTGCTGTTTATATAAAATGTGTCATTTAAGGAATAAAGTATGCAGGTCACTAGCAAATCTATTTGCCACAGTCAGAAGAAATTGTCTGTATTATTCTGGTCAGTTCCTGTATAAAATTAATTTTAATGTCATTAGTTTCCTACATAGAGGAAATAGAACATTGCCTCGTAGCCGCTATCGATACTAGATTTGTACACTAAGTTTGAAATTCTAGTGAATGCTCCCTACTCATGTACTTCTATTTGAAGGAAACTAGATATATTGAGCCCACTTTTTTTTAATTTGGCTGGCTATTTTGGTGCAGCTGAGCCACCAGATGAGAGTAGTTAATTTTTGTGCTCCGACTACTGGAAAAGTTTCATCTGAGCCAGAGAACTTGCCAATCTGGGTGGAAAATTGTTCTTTTGTTCATCATGTTCCTAACACAATAGCAATAAGGTATTTCTATGAACACATTTGTTACGGTGCCTTTAAGAGGTAAAATGAGAAATTTAAGTTATCCCTGATAAGTCAATGTCAGGAGAAGGCAGACCCTAGTACATTAATGCTCTTGGAATCCTTTGCTTTAAAGGATTTAAATGGAAACTTAGTCTTAGGTTTGTTGCCAACGTCGGTGAACTCTAGTTATGGCTTTAAAAAGCAAAATGCCTTGTGGAATCATATTCTCATCTGGAATTCAGCACCCTTCCTCTGAATTTTAGTCTTTGCTGTCTGTAAGAGCTGTGGCTAATGAAACAGCTGCACAAGTGGCTAAAAGGCATCCTAAGGCATCCTGTGCACTAGAAGATAATTTTGTTTTTTCCAAGAGCTGGCCATCGGCAACCAGAACTACTAATAAAAAAGCTCTGTCTTTCTTTCCAGCTACTGATGCTCATACACAGAGATCCTAAGTAAGGTCAAGTGATGTGCTCAGGCAGAAGGACATGTGGAGCATCCCTGGCTTCTCTTAACACCGTGGATGCTTTGTGACCAGCAGAAGATGCGCAAGTGCAGTGTTTGCTTGTGTTCAGTGGGTTAAAATACAGCTTGTTATCTAATGAAGCCGGCCAGGCTGCAGCCTGACCTGCATTAGGAGAAACATGCTTCACTGCCTTTTGGGATGATCTGATTTGATTGTACTGGAGCTATGGCCCTGCTATCATTTTCTGTCAATTTTTGCTGGCCTGTTTGTTAAGCCAGGCGTTGTTTGCGTTGATTTGATAACAGGTTTCAATCACTGATAATAAAACTTTTCTTTGACAAATGACCTCAGATTGATATCTCCTGCACAGTGTTGGATGTAAGTAGAAAATTGAGACTGACAGTTTCCTTTTTTCAGAGTTTTCCATCTGATTTAACATCCAATGTAAAATTCACAACGGAAGTGGCTTAATATTTTTAAATTAAAAGGGTGGAAAAAGTTAATTTTGTTTCACTGTTTTCTTTATAGTTTGATGGATCCTGCTACAGGCAGAAGTGGAATTAAGCCCTTTTATTATTTTTTTTAAGGCACATAGAGGGGTATCGTAAAATTTAGGAGCTGCCAGAATTAATTTTTTAAGTATTTATTTTAATTGATCAATTCTGGCTATTGAAGAAAATCAGGTTATGTAGGCACTGCTTCAGGACTTTACAAAAGTTAAAAACTGATGTAATCTAGGATTGGGAGAAATTGCTTCATATTCGGATGCAAATATTAAACTTTTATGGTTTTTAATTAAAATGGGAGTATATTTTGTATAGCATTGAACTCCATAGTGTTTAAACAAACACTAAAGCACTGTGCTAATGCATAAAACATAGAAAATATGGTGAAATTGAGTTGTCCAGAGTCAAAGAAATACTGAAAAATAAACATCTGGCATTAAACACAGAGTAAGTAAAATAAGCATCAAACTTCTTTCCAGCAGCCTATTGCATATGGACCATGTTCCTTTAAGAAACCTCTGTCAGTTGTTCCCACTCACTTTCAGGAAATTCTGCTTCTATGGCTGTTCTGTTGATACCTCAAGGCATGTATCCTTAATGATCTACCTGTCTTGTGTTTCAATTTTGCATCCCTTCCCTTTCCATCCCAGTGGTGCCTCTTTGTTTCTTAGATTTGTTCTTCTTGCAGATGCTTTTTCTAGTTTTACTTTCCCATAGTCTGTGTAGGAATGAACAATAATTACGTAGTTCATATAAAGCAATTTATCAAACTCTTTCCTAGTGGTTGGTCAATGCTCCACTGGCACCTTTATGGGTACAAGTGCCAAAAAACCTGGAGGAACCTGAAGGTGCTGTCTCCAGAGTTGAGGGAAGATTATAGAGCAATTTGTATTGCTAATATTAAAGGAGATACATTTCCAAGATATATCAAGGTGCCATACTTCTTCAGTCCTACATTACCTCTCTTCATTTACTAAAGAAGCAAAACAATTTCTGGAAGGTAAACGGCCCACCCAAAAAAACCACCTTTCAGTTCCTCACTTTTATTAGAATAATTAGTAAACAGGAATAGAAGAATGCTACATCAGATACCTGTCAAGTAACCACTTTGCATGAGGTACTTCTGAGGTCTCTTCTTCAATAAATAATTCTCAATAGCTTTAATGACAGCTACAGAGAACAGATCCTCCAGTGTTGGATGCTTCTTGTTTGCTTTTCAGCTTAGTTCTCCAAGTACTTATCACGCCCAGCCTTTTTTAATTATTATTTATTTGTTTTACCACTTAGGTAGCTGTCTTGGATGTACAGTGCAGACTTATGTGTAAAATATTTCTCGTGGAGCTTGCTGAGCAATCAGAATGTTTTTATCTAGCCATTTTAGATCTACACATACTTTAAGAGCAAATAACCTCGCTTCTCGTTGAAGGCACATACAAGAAAACAGCTTAGATTCTCCAAGAGATGGTGCAAAGTAGTCCTTTAGCCAGCAGAGGACTGTAGAACCACATATCATGCAGTTACTGATGCAAAAATGTTCAATCACAAAGAGTGAGGGGAAAACCCACGTAGCAAGCTATGTAATCCAGACAGTCTCTTAAACATGGTAAAATACTAAAAAGGGAGGGCTCTTTTCTTTGTTTCTCATTAAAGAATTTAATTTGCCCCAGGTTCCTGTTGTTGATGAAGATCGATGGGAATTTTGTTTACATTTTGAAGCACATTGCCAAGGAGAGCACTTCATGTGGCAAGTAGATGGAACCTTTTTGGGGAACGACAACGCTACAGAAACGGCGGCGCATTCCCTAAAGGAAAACATACTTCATTTGTAATGAACATTATGTCTGCAGAAACTAATGGCACAACCTCCTATTCAGTTTATGTAAAATAAAATAGGCCCATATGTTTCTGCTTTTAGAGTTTGGGTGTTTAAATTAAATGTTGTTTAATGAATATTCAAGGCCATTTGCTCAAAAGTTGTTGCTCGCTGCAGCATCTTTCTCCTCTGTCTTCGGTCTTACCTAGAATATTAAGTCATTACAAAAGGGTGCTGAAGCTGAGGCATCTGTTTCTAACCAAAACTTGGATATTAAAATGCCAAAGCAGATGAGAGGGTAAATAAAGACATACAGTAAAAGGATCATATTATTTTTTTTGTTTTGTAATTAAGACTGAGAAAGGCTTGATATGCATGACACCCTTTAAGAAACGGGACCCCTCACTGCGCAGCGGGAGCAGCTGCAGTTTGGGTACATTATTCCGGCACATTCACTGCACTTGCCGTTTCCTATAGGAGTTAATTCAGCTTTTTTGGTACGTGTGGGCCAGATGCCTGTGCTGGGACTGCTTTCTGGAGGCATCTGCATCCATGTGGGGTGATAGGCAGCTCCTCAATCTTCATGCCTGGGTGTGGGCAGGTTGACTGAAGGCATTCCATAAAAGCTGGGATACATATACTGCCGGTAACAAGGTTTTACCTTTGATCATCTGTGCCCGGCTAAAAGTCAAATAGAAATATTAGTAGGCTGGAAGAAGTACTCTGGAAGCCAGATCTGGCCTATTGACTGCCCTATTGAATGGTCCAGACCGTTCAGACCCAAAATGCGTCAGAGATTTTTCATCAAAGGTCAGTAACTGTACTCTGAGAGGAGAGACTACTTGGAGCTGGGAAGGAACCACCAACCACCACCAAATAGGTGGTTGAATTCCGTCTCACTGTGTGTTTATTATTAAATCAAGTTTATAATTCATGAAGGCACTCTTGTGTATGTTAAAATCCATATTTTCTCAGAAAAATCTCTAAACAATAAGACAAAACCTGATACATGTACTTAAATGTTTTCATGAACTTTATCTCCAAGTCCAGAAATTGACAGGACTATCTTCTTTTTTTAATGGCATGGAAAAAAATCTCATTAGAAGACAGCTGGAATGTAAACACAAATCACAATAATTGGCTTTTACGTATTTTCATGAGGGTTCTTCAGTTGCTTGTTTTTACTGCAAAAGTGCAGTATTATAGATATACAGTGAAGCCCTCTTCAGAGAATAATTGATACATGGATAAAATACTTAAAAACATCCCCTAATGCTGTAAATCTAAATGAAGGCCAAGACTATTAAATGAGAAAAACAAATATACCAGCCTTCAAATTCTTTAGAATTCTGTTATTTGCTAGAGCTTTCCTGGCCTAACTAATTCCCCTGTCTCTACTGAGCCAGGCTGTTAAGCATCTATTAGTGCAAGAACAGAACAAGAAATTGCCTGCCCAACGAGGTGTCACCTTGAAGATAGTTAACCTCTTCTGGGCATGTCTGTAGACAACAATTTACCATTTATCTGTCTCTTTTTAGAACATTTGTTAGGGATCTCCAATTAGACAAAGAAATCTCTACATAGGTAAAAAAAATTAATGAAGTTAACAATATCGTCACTTGTCTGCAATGTGAACTTCTGGGATGAACCAGACTGCAATTTCTTTTTGTACTTCAACAGGAAATTATACCGTTCTGGCGACTATACAATAAGCACTGAGAGACAGTCCTACCCTGAAATAATGACTTTATTTCCCATCTCAATCCTGATCTCCTAAAACTTTCAATACACAGGAAAAATATTTTTTTCTTCTAAAATAATGATATGATCGAGAAAGACTTAGTGGGATATTTTTATTTTTAAAACATAACTACGTTAAATTTATTTCTTATGCATTCCTCTTTGTACATTCAGGGAGTATATGCCCTCAGTGTAGTGAAGCAATTATTTCTGATTTTAGCATTTATTATTTGTATGGCACCAACACAGACAACAAAGGGAAATGAACAATCCTTGTTGTTCATCATCAGTGGGACTGTTCAGTGGTTGCCATCAGCTACTGTTTTCTAAGCCCTCTGTGTGCACAGGAGTAACAGAAAAAAAGCCACAAATGCTGGGATGATTTTGGAGTCAAACTGCACTGCAAGTGACTATATATGTGTGTGCTGAATTTGCAGATAATCAGCTCCTTTTAGCTATCGAGTAAGTGCAATCTGAGCAATTTTATGTTCTGTTGATAGGATGACTAAAGTATAAGTGGCTTGAAATCACTGGCCAATGGCTTCCCAAGTCCCCAGCGTACACTAGACTTCAAGTTTCTAGAGCCCTTTATCAGATAGCATCTTGTTCATCCAGTTCAGCATTCAGAATTTATCATACAATTCCTTTTTTGTTTCCCTGTGTCCTGTCTCTTGAAGAACTCCCACCCTTCACCAGTTACAATCTGTTTAAATTGCAGAGAGCAAACTACTCTCCAAACACCAGGAAAATAGAAAATACTATGTGTGTCCCGTCCCGCCCCCCCCCCCCCTTATGCTTTAAAACACACCAGCTCTTTCTTCCTCACCACCTTCTTGTCAGCTGTAACAAACACAAACTGTCCCTAAGGAGAAAACAAACACTTGCTGTGGTGTGCAAACACACTATGAATTCATGGCATCGGTGCTAACGTGGCTTTTAAATTTAAAACCCATTCTCCTGCACCTCATGTCACCCATCCTGGCTATCTGTCTAGCCTTTTCCACGTTTGTTGTATTAATCCTTTTGAATGCTAAAATGTGTTACCCCCCCTTTCTACGGCAGTGTGCATGTTAAAACATTGAAATATTTTTGCATCCTCCTTAATGCTATATAGGAAAGATGAAAGAGGCCGTGGAGAACAATTCTACATCGTGGATCGAGCCCTCAGGATAGGAATGATACTGATGACAACCTGTCGAAATGCTGAACTTGTGGTGGTGTTTGGATGAAAGAGAGAATGCAAATGAGGGATACGGAGAAAATAAAAGCTTTGGGATGGGCAAGGGGGATTTTCCAGCAACAGAATAGCAAACGTTGTCAGAGCACTTGTGATTACAAGTCATATAGCCCTCCACTGTTGGGAGGCAGAAATGTCTCTACATCATTTTCACTCCTTCCCAAAGACATAATGCCTGAAAGAAAATAGAGACAGATTCCAAAAGCTACGTAAGGAAGATTTGCTTTATTAATAAAAAGTCTTAGAAAATACTCTCAGACTCTGCTTGCATATCACCTGCCAGGAGCTATATGAGTGTAGGCTACGAAAGTTGATGCATTTCCATGATGTTTCGAGTTTGTATTCAAGGCAAATTCGCATCTCTTAACCATAAATTGGTTAAGAGGCTTAACCCCTTTGTATAGATGTTCTCACCTGGTTTCAGTTCATTTTGCAACAAATTAGCTTAGCTTGATTTGACATGTAAATCAATGCTGTTTTCTGATACAACTGAGACCTTTAGGACTATATCTAACTACCGATGTTAGCAGTAAGGCTGCAGTTGACTATTTTGGGGGAATGAGAGAGATAATAATGCCTAAATTTGTGGGATGTATTTTCACGTTTTACTGTAGACAAAGAACCAATATGCTGTAAAGCCTATACATTTTTCTAAAGACAGCCAGTATTTGTGCTATGTATGAAGAAACACATTCCTAGGGCTCACCCGGAGCTTTTAGGGAGGGAAGAATTCTATCTTCCACTCAGCTTTTAGGCAATGTGATGCAAATACAATCAAAAAAGGGTAAGCAGCACTAGGTGGAATCACTGCAAAGAGGAAAGCTCATTTTCTCCAATCCTATGTTTTTCTGTGCTATCCCTCCCCCTTGCTTCCCCCCATTGCCTTGCAGGTAGGACATTAAAAGAAGTTGTATACGAGAAACAGAGTAATCGGAGCACAGCAGTCTTTCTTGATTTATTACTTCATTCATTAATCCATATATAAAATGCAATTTAGGACAAGGCTCAGAAATCCTCACTCTGACATGTTCTCACATATTTGATAAATGATTCCACTGGAAGAGGCTTGAAGGGCATCTGCAGTAAATTCTGCCGAGATCTATTTCTCAAAACATTTTTACACTTTCATATCAAATTAGAGGATATCTCATAGATAAGGATAAGCGATGGGATTTCTATCACTTGGCTGCATGTCTCATAACTCACAAGGGTAGAGGAGTACAAGTAACCAGCACCATCAGAAAGCCACAGCTTTAGGACAGTCCCCTTGAAAATAAGTCTCAGAATTGTTCCCTTTCAGGTTGTTAATAGTCATTGAGATGTTTGAAGACATTGATACAAATTTTGTTTTCTGTAACTATCCAAAGGAAGAAGCACTGTGATATATGGATTACATTTGAGTTGTTCCAGGCAGAACGTGGATTCTTACTATTAATTTGGGAGAGCTGAACAAAATTTGAATATGGGAGTCTCATAGTCTCCACAGACAGGACCAGGATACCAGCAAGACTGTAAACTTGGAAACTGCTTTCCTGTGATTAAACTAGAGAGGGGCGATGAAACAAAGACTTTCTGTTTTGGAGAACCTTCCTCTCTCTCCAAACTGGCTCCAGAATACATTCCCAGCACTGCACTGCCCTTAGGTTTCTTCTCCCCTTCATACCCTATTTTTGATACTCTTCTGTATCCTCTCTCATTTCTAGATGTAATATTTCCTTCTCCTAGCTTCTTTCATTCTTCCCTAAGGCTTTTGTCAGGCTATACATCCAGTTCATGACACATAGGAAGTAGTGAAGAAGAGGAATGTCACTGTGGAAGCAACTAAGTGGGAAGGTGTTCACTTCTCAGGTGCCTGTGTGTGTGAAGTACACGCACCCAGTCCAGCTATAGTCATCTTCCAACTTGCTTTATCCAAATCCACATCCAAATGAGGATGTGACGTGGGTGAAAAGGTTTGTGGACTTTGTTTTTTCTGGCACCTTGCTATGATTTGTGTGCTCATGGTATGGTAATTTGCACATACGCGCAGAGACACGCACACAAGAGCACGCCTGTGTTCCTGCTGTTTGAATGGCAAACAGGCCAGACCATTCCCGAGCTCCCACTGATATATCAGAAAAAAGGGATATAAAGTGGGCATTCCCCTTCTGTTGTCTTCTGTGCTGTGCTAAACTACTCCTACAAATTAGGGAACAGAATCCGTTTAGAGACAAAGACTGTACTCAGACACCGTTCATTTACAGCTACAGTAGAGACCTACCGTCAGCAATGGGACTTTGTGACAAGGTGAATGAAGCTGTATCTTTAATGCTTTATCTTTTCAGAGAAAAAAAAGAATGCTAAATGAGCAAGATTTGGTCTTGAACAAACAATTTTAACTTGGAGCTAATGAGCTGAATTGATATCTGTTTCAATCTCTGCTTTAAAAACCAGAATTACTTTGATCTTCTAGGTATGTAAAACCTAGAAGCTCAATCTATTTTCTTTAGGTAATATTTTGTTGAGAAAGTAGCAATTAAGTTAGACTGAATCCTAATGACTGCTTCTTTCTCTTATTCTTGCCAATCCTTTATTTCAAGCACCTTTTGTCTGTTTCTCCAAAAATTTAGTTTTTGTGAAGACCAGACGTGAATTCAGGGATGCTGGGTTTCTAACAGAAACTTTTAGCTGCAAAATTACCTCTTCATTTGCAGCAAGCATAGTATGCTGCAGGTCTCAATCATGTATTTAAATTCTCTGTGGATATATAGATTATTGCTGCTGTGTAAATGAAATCTTTCTGCTACCCTTGAGTAATACCCTCTAGCCTGAAAGTATTTATCAGAAAGCCATTACAGCTGTTTTGTTTGCATATAGCTTTCATTCCTCATATTTTAATGTCTGGACAGCATTAGCTCAATTAGTCTAATGAATGAGTAGGTCTTCTAATATTTACTATCTAATTAGTTTATTGGCCTAGATGTAATGTGCTAGGTCTAACTGTACAATGTGTGTAGCCAAGACCGTTGTGAAGAACTTTGTTGTCTATTTCTTTGATATTTTGGCCCAGCGCTTTTTGAAAGCAAAAGAATGGGCTGATTTCTGTATCTTGTTTCCTAAAGATTAGCAATATAGTGTTCTAGAAAAGCTGACAGTCTTGCTAAGCTAAACTCCTAACCAGAGAACTCTGAATCCCTCCTGTCTAGGTCAACTGGACAGATTGGATAGCACCTGAAAGAGAAACTAAAATAAAGGTCCTTTTGGTTTCCAGCTGACACGTAGCATGCAACAACAGAAATGGAGGACAACGCAGTGGAATATATATCAAGGATCATAAAACGGTCTGTTATATGCTCTTCTCCTTCCAAAGGGAATAAAACCCAAAATGCATAACATATGTTAGCTGTATTACTTACTAAGCTACCTGGAAGCACTGAGATCTTACCAAGAAGTGCTCATTTCAAAACATACAGATAGACTATGAATGGAAACAATCAGAACAGTGTTATGTGTAACTTAAGTGGCTCAGACTGTTTCTTAAAAGTAGATAAACAAATTCAATCATAACTGTTTTTTCCCTCCCTATTTATTCAACAGAAAAAAGGTAGGCAGTCCATCAAAAGACTCTTGCTAGCAGGTAGAACAGCCTGGCAGGTTATCCCTGACGTGAGAGGCTGTATCTAAACCCAGCTGCAGGTACTGATTCTGTAACAGGCCCAGCTGATGCTCATTTCTGAGGTGGAGGTGGTGCAACAGCTGCTTTTCATCAGAGCTTGGTCAGGCAGGGGCTTTTTCTACAGCCAGCCTGGGGGCCTGGGCTTCCTGCCCTGGTGGCTGCTCAGAGCCTGCAAGCCCAGAGAAAGGAGGATCAGGAGTGGGTGGTTGAACACTCCCAAGCTCGTTTCTTCTGTGTAAGAAGGCAGAAGAGTGACTTCTTAACTGAGATGTGTCTGAATGCTTTGGGAATCAGCAGATTACACTGAAATTCAAGGTGAGCAGCCTTAAGAAGTCTTGTACCCAGATAAGGGTAGGAAAATGCTGGAGTCTCTGTTTAAGACTGATGGATCCTCACTACTTTTATTAAATAGTTGGAAATGCTTAGAAGACAGAGCAAGAAGTTAAATGTGTGAGTAAAGTAGTGTCTTTTTAAGTAAAACTGTATTTTTAATTAAAAAAAAATCAGTTGGATTTGCCTCCAAACTTGAAGTTGTCCTTTGCCACAAACAAAGGAGAAGACAGGAAAGTAAAAGTAGCCTGTGGTTAAATAGATAAAGAAAATATGTTAGAAAGAAATACTTAAGAGTAAGGGGATCTCTTACAATTATTTTAACTTTTTTAGCCCCTTAGATTTTAATGCAAAAGGTGGCTTTATAAAAAGGTATTATCTAGTTCAATTGGTGTTTGTAGCTAACGTAGAAACTATGCAAGCAAAATCTTTTCCTATTTACTTTATCTGTATTTATTCTGTATAGAATATCCCCTGATTTGGAGGCTGTATAGCTTTGTTTCTTTTAAGTTGTTCTTGGGTAACACTATGCATAGCTGTAGGGACAAAATGAAGATATGTAGGGCTACATAGCTCAATGCATATGTGACTGTAGTGTTATTGGTTGCATCCCCTTTCCAGTTGTACTCTTACATGTTACAAGGAGTGTTGTGAATTCCAAGGTATTCTGAGGTTTACTGCAAGATAACTGTAGCTTGTAAGGAGTTTCCTTTATCAAAGGTTCCTGAAGATAGGCATTGGTTCATCTTTTTAATGTAGTATCATAGTCATCGGGGCTAAAGTTGTGATTAGGAGCTATAAGGAATACAGGAGTCTGTTCAGAAGGCTTGGAAGTGTGGCCTGGAAGGCAATTGGAGCATGGGATGCAACAGACATTTTCTTCTTGATATAATTGCTGAGGCAATTCAGTGATCCACCCTTAAGACAAAAGGGACAAAATGGGCTATTTTAGCTTTAGGGCTGTTGCCTTCTATACAGCAGCATCACTGCTGATGATGCTGAATGAGACATCCCAAATAACTAACTACAGGAAGCTAAAGCAATTTGTGAAGCATCTTGGAAAAGTTTGTTGGAAACCTTGGGTAGATGTGGAAATAAATATGAAAAAGCAACCTCTTGCTATATCCTATGTTATTTATGTTTGTACTATGTGAAATTGTTTAGTGTGGGGGCAGAATTACTTTTGTGTTTCGTGTGTTAGCTGAAAAAATGCCTAACTGCAATGCAAGGACAGGAGGTGGTTTTTGGTAGCAATTTTGCTTCTTGGCTTTAAGGAAACTATTTATGTTTGGGCAGGAGAACGGAGATAGACTTGGACTTTCATATCACCGGGTTTGAGAATTCTTTATATTAATTACTTCAGAGTAAGTCAGATCTCTGATTCTCCAGCTTGCTAACTGCTGCTGTATTTCACAAAGATGGATGGTATGTAATGGATGCCCCTGCTGTCATGGGCAGGAGTAGAACACTTGCTGTTACTGATGTTCAAATAGTCACTCCTATATTTCAGGATAAATAAACCATATTATGGTAAACCATATTATGATTGTTCAAATAGTCACTGCTATATTTCAGGATAAATAAACCATATTATGGTAAATGGTTTATAAAAGAAAAAAAAAGGATGTTTTATACTGTTTTTATAGCATTTCAGGGAACCAGTTCTATCCTGACTTCCTGTTAGAAGGTTCAACAAGTGACCTGAATCTTTGTAAACCACTTTTTATCAGAGGACAGGTATTGTCCTGATGACAAAACTTTCTGAATGTATATCGTTTCCTAAAGATGCCAGTCTATATCATTAAGCATTTCTAATCCCTTTAAAAGTTTGCTGCCATATTTTGTTGTTGTAGAATTATCCACTTGTGTGGTGTACCAGGGTGTCAGCGTATCAGAAAGCTGCTCTCATTGCTGTACTGGTAGTATTGATTGACTGTGATCGATAACAGTACAATCAAAAATAGCACAAACACTGCTTACCCTTCAGCTTTGGATCTGGTGTTTTGCAAAATGGGAATACTTAACTTTCTGAAACTGACTTTTGGTCTCATCTGATGCTGCTTCTTTCCTTCTCAGTGGACTGGTATGTAAGTTCCAATGATGCACCTCTAAAACAAGTTTGGATCCTGCTTTGCAAACACTTATATGTTTATAAAGCGGTCCCTACATATCCTGTTATCTTATCTGAGTGTTAACAGAGTAATTTCTGATCGCTTCTACTTCATCAATATACATTCACGTAAATTATTGTGGCAGTTTAGAGCCAATTAAAATTTATAAGCCACAAATAGTGAGTGAAATTCTAAGGATTAATTTACTCACTGGAGTATTAATCTGTGTAATGTAGTAGGTTATCCTTCAGTAAACTTGGCTATATGGAGATAGGGAGATACATTTCTTTGCATGTTTTACTGTAAATGCAGTAATTGGTCCCACTGGGTTGTTGAGCTTGAATGGTAACAGCCAGTGGTACCTCCCCAGCCTTGGTATGAACCCTGGGAAAAAGAACCAAATCAGCAATATGAAACTCAGTTGTGTTTATCTTGCAGGATCCATCTTGCTCTTTGTTCCCTGCTCAGAGTTTGAGATTAGGAAAGGAAAAGCGAAAAAAAATAAAATTAATTAAAAATTAAAAAAAAAAGAAAGCCCTTGCTGTATGAGAAAGCTTAATCTATTCCCTCTACCTTTCCCAAACCTCTTCATTTAAAGAAGAGATTGAGAAGAGGTTAGGAAAGGGAGGGAGAAATCATAAATTGCCTAATACATTTGGCAGAAGGAGCTTCCTCCTTAAGGCTTGTGAGTTAGGATTTTTTTGCACTTGGAAAACCTAATTGATCAAGCCTAGTAGATCTGACTTTTCTTAATGGGTTTTTAACTATCATTTATTCAGTTAATGATCTTGTTGGTACAGAGCAGGGACAGAAAGAGACTGTGGCTCATGAAGGGCCACAGGAAAAGCTGGTGCCTCATCCAGTGTTTTAATTTAGGTCCTTTCCTCTCTGCTTCAAGATGTGCTTCCTTTTATTGACTTCTGCCTTCCTCTTAAGTTATTAACTCTGAGCTTACTATGGTAAATCCACTACAATTCATGTTTTAAAAAATAAGGTGAATAAGGCTGGAAAAAAATCGGGTATCAAAGGAGCCTGGAAAGACGAATTATTTTCAGGGTTTTTCTCTTAAAAAACCCAAACCAGTCAGGACAAACAAATAAATAAATAAATAGGCTGTAGAAACTTGTGTCTTGGGAGCACTGAGATTTCAGGATGAGGAGTTGCAGTAAGAATTCCTCCCCTAAAAGAGGCTAAGCCTGGTATGCAGCCCTGGTTTTTGACTGCTCTCTGGTGATGGGTCGGAAAGCTGATATCTCTGTTATCTCACATTATTGGATTTATCTATCATATTCCCTGTGACAGGGATGATACTGGAAGGCCAAAATCTGCTGAATTGCCTTTATCTGGATGATGTGTGAATTATCCCTGTCCAGCCTCCTAGTTCTAATTCTTGTGTTTGTCAATCGATGTGGAGCAGAAATGTGGGTGTTTAAAAAAAAAAAAGTTAAAATGGCTTTCTGCAGGTAATTCCATGTCAGCTGGGAGCAGAACACAAGTTCTCCTCTGTGGTGAGCCCTGCTCCACCTCCTAGGCTCCGCATCCTTCCAAACCCTTCTTCCCCACCCCCAAACTTCAAGTCTTCATGAAACCATGTGTCCCTTGTGCAGCTTTAATCCCAAAGCAGGTTGTGACTTTGCAGGCTGCTACGTGCAGTGAAAAGTAGGCAGAAGTGGTGGTATGGCTACTGGGCTTACCAGCCACCGATTGCCAGCTGCATGGTCTGCGAGGCTGTGTGTGAAGAAGTCACATTAGCCATGTGGTGTGAGAAACTGGGGAAGGGCTGGCTTTTCTCTGAGCTCTTTATAGAACCCGTGCTGGAACAGAGCCCATAATAAGGGCACAGAATTTAAAGGTTGTTTTAACTGGAAATCATGCCACTGTGCACTCACACGTGCAATTAAGCTAAAGACTCTTATTAAGTCTGTCCAACTCCAAATACTTTTTAAAATTATGGAGATAGGGTTATATATATAAAATACAAATGCTTGGGGAGATGGAAGGAAGAAGAGAAAAACGGCTTGAAAAAGTGTGCCAAAGCATCTGCTGTTAGGATTAGAAATTACCTTTCAGGTTTCATGTGTCTGACTCAGTTAAATTCAAATCTGTATTACCTGTTTTTAAATGGTACTTTATTTCATACCCACGTGTGTTCTCTGAAGAAAACATAATAAAACCCCTATGTGCTGCATTTTATACTAATTCATGGGTGAATGCTACCTTGTTTCATACTGTATTATTTCTAAATTGTTAATATAATTCTTTCTCTTACCTTCTCTCTCCCTGATTACTGAAGTTTGCATACATTCTATTTTTGTGTGCATTGTTTTCTAATCATCTTCTATGAGGTATTACTACTATATCCCTATGGAGAATAACAAAAGTTGGTAGAAATTCATGAGATGTTTAAAAACCCTCTAATGGATATGTGAATGTTGAGGGAAAGAGTGATTTTTCTTGTTCTAGCTTCTTATTATTTTCTGAGGAGGAGTCTGGTAGGAGTTGTCTTCCATAAAGGTCTCCATCATAAACAGTTCTTGATAATTTCTTTGTCCTTTTTTTTTTTTGTTATTCAAACTTGGTCTCTTTCATAGGTGGCTTTTTTTTATACTGGGTATCCCAAATGAACCTGTTCAAAATAAAAAATGGAGTGAAATTGCAAGTATCCAAGTGTAATTGTCAATTCTGCGGATTCTCTAACATAATTTACTCTTGTAATTACTGTAGTCACTTTGTATTTGAATGAAGCATATTTTTTTCTTCGTGACCTGAACTGAAATATTTCCTTGTTAAGGATTTCCCTCTGTATTTTACTCTGTATAAACAACTATAAAATAAACTGTGAAGAAGTGAAGGTTCTTGTGCTTTTAACTTTGGGCCTGAAGAATTGGTTGGATTCTCCATTGGGGAAGTAACTTGACTTTTATTTGGCTTAGATTTGAGAGGCTTTCACTGTGGTGTAGCAAGGCCAGCCCTTGGGGAAAGGGAATGCTATTTCCAAAGTTTGGACTGGCCTGAAAGCCCCTTACGTGGGGTGATGGGTGCACGGCTGTAGATGTGTCTAGCCTGTACCTGGCTGTCATCAGCCTGTCCCTGTTCCCAAGGAGATGCATGGGACTGGGACTGCCCCATTGCCTGGTTGGGATGGGGGGACAACCATGTCCTGCCTGTGCTGGGGAGCCCCAGCAGGGCCTGGACTGTTCCTGAGGGTGCAGGCCTGGAGCCAACGTCACTCCAGCTTGGTAGCTGTAATAAAGGAGAATAAAACAACAAGCAGCTTTTAGCTGAATGAAGAGAGCCCCACTGGCTTAATTAGGCTTTGGATCAGCACTTCAGAGAGTTGACCCTTTTTCCTAATGCAGAAAAACTGAAGCCTTGACCCTATTTGCCTAAATACTTACTGGTACAAACTGCTGCAGCGTGGGGAGCTGATAGTGTTGGCCATGGACCTCGTGCCACCCAGGCTCTGCTCCAGTCTGACGCAAAGAATGTCCACAATGGTGTGTGTACTCAGCTGGGAGGGCAGATAAAAAACCTGTTCAAAGCATTGGGAGGATAAAGCAGTTCCTGATTTAATTCAAATCTGGAGATATATCGAGAGTAGTGATAAGATTGCAGACAAACGGGGTGTTTTAAGCGGATCGCTTAGAATAGCAGGATTACTGGTTTTGTGGCTGGTTTCATTTCTTAGCCTTATGTTACGGTTATCTTGGAGATAAAATGGCAAAATTGTGTTATTTGGTCTTCTTGGGTCCTTAAGTGACTTGTGCAAGTTCATGTGAAACTGCTTAATTCAACTTCCTGTTATATATTTGAGCTACTTATTTTTATAAGTTAGCTTTATAAGACCACTGTGACGCAGCACTCATGCTCTTCCACTCCAATGCCACTGATGTTTGGCTGTCTCTCTGGAACATCTCGCATCCCACAGTGTGCCCCGCTGTTTCATAGCGAAAGTATTAAGTTTTTTGGTCTACAGATGCACCTTACTCAACTTCTGCAGGATTTCTCTATCTTCTGAAGGTCTCTGGTGTGATCTTTCTCTTGGCCTGTTAGAAGTTATAGCTGAAAAAGCTATTCTCTGCTGATTAAAATGCAGGATGAGCTGGTTGGCATTGCTCCTGGCAAGCACTGCCTTAGTCACCAGGGTGGGGAACACATGGAATAATGAGCTTGAATCCTTGTCACTAATACATAGGCAACATGCAGGCCAGCCAGCCTCAGTTGTCAGAAGACTGATCTATGAAACATCACCTCTTTGGAAACAAGTGATAAAGATTCATCACTCATTTTTGTCCACTGCTGTTTATTTCCCATTTATTTTGTTCTTGCCCTTTGTTCCTTATGAGCATCATTAGATGTGAGCAGACCCTCACATGGTCTCTTGCATGCCAAAGAAGTGGCTTGTCAGGCAGTATTTTTCTTTTGTGTGGGTTTCTGAAGTAATCCCTATTTGTCTAACAGAACTAAGGCTGTGCTTCACTTTGTGTAAGGAGGTATTTGGTGCTGGTATTTGTGTGATAGTGTGAGGGAAGGGACACAGCCAGTTCCCATAGCATGAGCCATGTGCTCTCTTTTCACACGGAGAACCCCGAGACACATGGGCTCACCTGTAGCTGTTGGTCTGCAGAAGCAGTTATTTCAGGCTGAATTTGGTTGTGGAAGAAAGGACATGATTTACAAGTTTCACAGATATTTCTTTTTGAGAAGGGGTGATATAGATAACGTGGGGGCCCTTCACTTTGCCCTGGGCCCCTGCTAGTGTCCCTGCTGCAGGATGCCTTGGAGTAGCAGAGGTGGAAATTATTATGATGCTTTTGCTGCCATGTCCTTTGTGGCCCTGAGAGGGTGAAGATGCTGCGTTACCCAGATGTTTCGGCTCCCCTGGCTCTGCCTCACTTAACTGCTGCAGGATTGCTGTGGGATGCAGGAGGGAAACCCCTGGCAGTGTTGTTAGACTCTGTGTTTCTGTGTTCCTGTAATTTGGCTCTTTTGTAATCCTGTGGGATAGACAAATGAAGAGGACCATATAGCCCTCTGCACTGTGATAACAAAAGGCTTCCAGATTTTTAAGTCTACCAAAGCGATTTAAGTGTTTGCAGATGGGGAAAAAGTACTTCACTGCAGTTCTCGTGGCATTATCCATATCGTATCTTGATGAAAAATATTAATTTTTTTTAAAGGCTTTTAAATAAGATTTTTCTAATAATCAAGTAATTTCAAAGTAATCAAGCACTGTTGTCCTGATCTTTTCCAAATGGACTGCACAAATCAATATGCTTTAGTATAAAGCTAGCAGTGAAGGGGAGGGGAGGCCAGCTTTGGTTTTAGGACTGCTCTCAAGCTAGAGCTGCTTCCGTTTCAACTGGAGAGTTTAAAAGTGGTTTTGTTTTACAGGCTGGGTCATGAACTCTTGTGCTGGATAGATCCATAGCTACTGCTATTGGTGATATTCCCCAGGTCCTAGTTTCTTGTATTGTAGAAAGATGCAGCTGCCTTTACACACTTCTTAATTGCCTAGGTGATTTATGTTATTTAAAAAAGAATCAAACCACCAAAACCAACAAAAAACCCTAAAGCTGTTTTAGGAAAAAAAATCAACAGAAAGCATGAACTCGTGAAGCTTTTATTCTTGCTAAATGATAATTGAATTGTATATTTAATGTGAATAAATGACTTGAATTTGCTGCTTTGAGTCTGCATACAGGGGAAAAAATGAATATTGCTGCGGGATTACTTCAAAAGTTCTGCTTAAAAAAACCCCAAACAACAACTCCCCCAAAAAAGGCCCCAGTATATACCGATATATACAAAGCCCTGTATAAGGCCTTTAATAAGAAGTTAAAATTGTTAACTTCTGTTAGATGCTGGCATGATACACTGAATTCTTAAAAAAAATAATCTTGTTCTGCATGTAAAATCAAAGTACAAGTGATATGGTTATCTTAGAATAGCAGGATGCTTTGTCTTCTGTGGGGGCTCAGATATGTAGTCACTGTCACCTTATATCTGTCATTTTAAAAAGTCATGATAAGGGTCTAGCACTTGGGTACGTGTACAATTCACAGCTGCATGTATTGGTCTCAGACTATAATGTCTTGTAACTGTACCAGTTTCTAAGTACATTAGATTTGGTGTGTGTGTCTGAAGGAGAAAGAATTCATTTACTTTTGACTCTTTTTAATGAGAACATGTTGGAAGGGCACAATGGTGAATTGGTGAAAGCATTTTTCCATTAAAAACCAGGCACAGATGCAGATCCTTTTCCAGGCTCCTTGTGAAGGTCAAACCATGATGACCCTGATGGCCACCAGCTAGCACCTCTAAATTGCCAGTAGGCTGCTGGCACAAAATCTTTGTTTGTGCTGTAGGTTGCAAGCCATGGCAAACCTTAGCCATGCCAGCTCTGTGATCCCATTTGATCAGGAGAAATCATATATTAGGTAAGAAAAACGTGTGTGGTGGGGAGAGACAACAAACACAAACCATGAAGTCTTAGGAGTAGTTCAAGTGGTGGTTTTCAGCAGCATTAAGCATTACTGGTTGGTAAGGTCTATATTTGTCTATCTATTTACATGCGCGATCTGACATCACTGTACTTGATCAGGTCTCAGTTTTCACTGCACAGTCCTGGTATGTGCATGTCCTTGTGAATGTGCATGAGCTATACTGGTGGGGAAGGGTGTGAAGGATGCAGAGTTTCACACGACCATGAACCCAGTGCTCTTGACGTACTCCTGGCAAATAGCAGTACATTTGGGTAATGTATATAACTTCATCGGTTACCACATCTGACCCTCGAGGAGTCACATGTGCAACTCGGGATCCTTACAGCTGAACTCTCGGCTGAGGAAAGGTCACAAAGATAATATGGCTTTCAGCTCTTGTTGACTTGTTAAACACTCAAAATTTAAGCTCTGTTCTATTGGTGAAGCTTGGGTGCAGTTTGAGAACTTGAGCTTGAGAAGTGAGATATGGCCTTTGCTGTGCTGCCTGGTGTGCCTCCTGGAGCTAGTCATGATTTCTTTGCTACATCCTCTGTGGACAGAATCACACACAACCCTGTCTGCTTTTCAGGCTGTTAATTTTTTAGGCTCATGCTGTACTTGGGCCCCTTCCCCTGGAGCAGCAACACCCTTTGCTTCTCTGACAGAGGCTTAAAATTCAAGAACAGTGATACTGGTTCAAACCAGGCAATGGTGATGTGGCTCCTTTCCCTCACTGCTCAGCATGTTCTGGTGGCCTGAAATGCTACCTTGCTCTGACAAAATAACTCTGTACTCACAGAGGTTGTGGTAAATATGTTTTGTGGGGGGTTTTTTTGGCCCATAGTCAGGGAAAACGCAGATTACCATCATTCAGAAAGGCTTAGTCTTTGCTTTATATTTTTAACCTCTCTGTTGTTGCAGACATCAGCGGGCAACTTGCAACCTATTAGAAAACATAAATGCATGTGTTTTTTTATTTTTGATATATTGCCAAATCGTAGGACTACATTTGTCTGTCTGTTAAATTCACTTTTATAAGCAGTGAGCACAGTATGCTGTTCTGATGCTCAGGTTATAGAGCCTGTAACATAAAGAAATAAATATGAATATTTTCAAGTATGCAGATTTGTCATCTTTAAGGGACAAGTGGTTGTCCAGTCTTGATCTATGTGTGTATATATTAAAATGGATACAAAATTACCATAGTCATAATTGGATTTATTATTGTTTTGGCATTATTGAAGAGGGGTTAACTCTTCTTTTTTGGAACAACCTTAAGGAGTATGTGATTTAAATGTTAATTGTTTTTAACTACACATTATGTGATTCATTAGCATTAATATTTCATTGAATGGAGTCAAAAGATTAATGTCAGTGTTTATTTCTAAAAAATACAGAAGCAAAGAAGCTGCAGGACAGCATTTACCCTTACTGTAGTTTACAAAATGTTACCAGGGAAAATATTTATGCTGTAGTCATACAAATACTCTTCCCCTTGCTTCTCCTGAAATCTCTCCATTCTCTCATTCCTTATTCCTAAAAATAAGCCATAGGGTTCTAATGGGGACACTGATTAAATATTCTGCTCTGTAATTTATGCAAAAGCGAATCCCAACAGGAATCAGGGACTCTGAAAATCTGTTGTGAAATAATTATCCTGAATGACATTGTAGAAATGGTCCATGAGGATGTTGTCAATAATACATTACATAAAATCTGTCTGAAATAAACCTTGAAAATTACATGATATTCATGGGAACCTGAAAGAATTATCAGTAAACAAATTTAATCAGCTTGATGTTATGCATACCACTCAACCTCTTATTATCTGATCATCTAGGTTTTAGAATGCTATGGGGAATTGAATGACAATTAATACTAAGAGCTGTAGGAGCTCATGTGGTGGCTGCAGGACTACCTGATTCTCTTAATTTTTGCTCATCTCTCTTAATTTGCATTCATTTCTTGCTGCCACAGTGATTTCAGTGGCACCCACTGATAGTGACCTGCCTGTTTGTTGTCGCAGTCACTTCCTTAACAAGAAAGCACTTGTTAACAAAGAATGAATCTGCTTGACAATGAAATAATTTTAATTCTTCCCGCATACTGTGAGATGGTTACACCAATGTCTAAACACTTCTGGTTGTGATATCCAAACTGCCTTGTGACAATGGAAGCCTAACCACGAAACAAGAGCAGCATAAACTACACACTAAATTACAGATTTATTAATGCTTCTTGCAGTAAAAGGCAGGACCATTGCAAGTGAGTTCAGAAGGGGTGGGACCTATTTCTGCTTGGCTGAAGCTGGTAGAAGTTTGGCCAGTAGCCTCACAAGGAGAAGCAGGATTGAAACTTCATTCAACTGAAATCCACTTTTCTTCAGACTATTAGTTACTAGATATTTACTGAAAGTCTTATGTAAGGTAAAAATAAAAATAGGCAAAAGAACCTAATGGGAGGTTCAAAACCTCCCTTTAGTAAATGGGAAAACAGTGCAGACTGTTTCATTTTATTCAAGTGCTTTTCTGAAACTATTGGTCAAAGCCCTTTCTGTGGTGACTGGATTTTAATTATATATCATTACCTATACTGGTTATAAGGACAAAGTTTTCCAAGTAATTTATATGATTTGGAATATCTTTTTTTTTTTTTTTCTGGCTGAGCTCAAGTAGGGCCTACAGAAATAATGTGAAATGAAGTGCTCCTGTCTTGCCACACTCTTAAAATCTGAGCAGTTGACGTGCTTAGGAAATTAACTATGCTGAGTCATCTAAATTAACTGTGCTGTCTCATGAATAGTAAAGTTGGAAAAAAATTGACAAGGAGAAAGAGCTGAGTTGTCTTACTTTGCCACATAAGTAGGACAAGCTGTGATTTTAATCCCCAATAAGCTCTGGGAAGGTCTGTTTGAGACAATCCATGTAAAGTGCTCAAAATTGAACCCCCACCTATTAGATACTGTTCAGACACATACTGTCCTGTGATTAACCTTTGTGTTGTCTATAACTGTTAGAACACACAAGTCTTAGACTAGGCATTTAAACTTCCTTCTCTCCAACATGACTTGTCAGAAATGCTTTTTATTGCCTTATTAGCTCTATGAAGTTAACAAGACGTGGCAGCTCTGGCACAAGGATGAATCAATAGAAGGAGCTTTGTGAGGTCATGGTTTGCTTCTGCATGAAACCTGAGAACATGACATCCTGCTGTGCTGCTTGTTAAACATAGCTGGTTTTGGTAGAGGAGGGATTTGGAAATATTGTATTTGGCAGAACAGTGTCATCTTCCAGTTTTAAGAAATAAACTTTTCTTTCCTGATTATTTTTACCCTTATTTTTTTCTTACGTTAGGAATGCCACCTTCCTCATTCACTCACTTTTATGCTTGCTTCTTACATATGCATTTTGCCATGCATTGAAAAGGAACATAAGAAACTCGGGTATTCTATTCACCATTTTTTCTGGACTTCAGTAAGTCTTTTTGTCTCTGAGTCTTTGATGCCACTGTCAATTGGCCTTCCTGCTCTGTTACTTTCTGTTTGACATCCTGCGGCTTCCTCTTTACTTCAAACTGTCATTAGTCTTTCCTATAATTTCTCTCTGACCTTCCCTTTGGGAAATAACTGAATCCAGCAATATGTCTTCTGAGTGAATATGTCAGTTTTTCAAGGAGTACCTGTCACTACCTTCAGTATCATTCAAGTACAAGGCCTTTGGTCATCCTGGATTTTTTTCTCTCTTTTGTGACTCTTGTAATTTCCATTTTCAGCATTGGACTCAGCTGAACAACTAGTAACCAGGTTTTGGGTGTCCTAGGTTGCCTTAGCCTCAGAAGGGCTGTTAGCATGGTGTGCTCTGCCCATCGGTTACCAGCTTGTGGAACTCCTTGCAGACATACTCATCTTTGGGTCTGAGAGCTCACCAATGCATCAGTTGAGGTCCTGTCCCATGATGGGTTTTTGAGAGCAAGCTTCTGTTATGGCTGAGGGCAGATTACAAGCCCAGGGTATGAGGGATGAGTGAATCTGCCTTATCAAAAGTCAAGCTGACAGGCTGCAAAGTAGTGCAATGACTTGGGGATGTGTCTGGAGCTCATTTAGTGATGCTGACTTGCTTGTTGCTTATCTAGTTCTACATCTTCGTCCATATGTGTGCTTGTTTTAATCTTATAAAATGCTATACGAAATTGGAACTGGCTTCATGCTTTACATTGTTGTCAGACCTATTTTATACCAGTCTTTAAGTGACCAGTTGAAACCTGTTGCTTTCACCATCACATATCTAGGGAAAGCACCCCCCTTTTAAAACAACTTACTTGAGATCCCAAAATAAAAGTAATATGCAGGCAATCATAATTGATCCATTTCGGGAAAGCTGTGGTGATCAGGCTTATTGATGTAGGCCTAAACTGGTCAGCAAACCCTTTTTATTAGCAGACCTTTGAATAGAATGGCAAACCGAAAGGTATGTAAACTTGCTGGAAACCTACCCACATTTACACAGACTTCTACAGCAGCCTGTAATGTTTATCCAGAAATGGTCCATTGTTATTTCCTCTGTTCTCTGACCCAAATGGCTTATGTCATGGTATTGTCTGTCTGCCTTGACATAACTACTGCAGTCCAACTGTGAGGTGACTACACCTGAGCAATGGGTAAAAAACCCATTTTATGTATCCATATCTGTGCATGCATATAGCATATTTGTAGTAAATTTATAGGTCTGAATGTCAGTCTGCCTGAATGTTGGTCTATATACACATATTTGTGCAGTAAATATAAATACATGCACACTGGGACATACATAGAACCTGGTGCTGTAAGCACTTCTCACGCTTCAGCTCATCGGTGAAATTTGTGAATAGAATCTCATGGTAGTGAAACCCGAGTTTTGGCATGAAGGTTTCCAGTGTCAGTCCATGAGTTTCCAGGAAACACTCAATGATTTTTAGGGATCACTGCTGAACAGGGAGAATTCAGGGCAGCCAGTAGTAGTAAGTGCAACAATTGGCCATTGTTGCCATTATCTTTGAAACAAGGTTGGTTTTACCTTTCACATGTGTGCATCTCCAGTTAAAAGCAGCCACATAAAAAATAAGAATCAGCATCCCATTTCCTCCACTTTAGATTGCAATGATTGTTGTCTGATAAATCTACTGTCTGAAGTAGATGGTTTGACTGAAGTAATCTGAATTTGTGGACTGCAGGAAGAAGAGGTACAGCAAATAGGCAAACCTGTCATGTTTTACTCCTGGTTCCCGTGGATATTTTATGAAAACGATGCTTACTGTGTCAGTTGTACCATTTTGCATTTTAATAAGAGATAGCATAAATACATGAGTGTTGCAACCAAATACACCCAAATCTCTAGCACTTTCATACTGGCTCTGGCAGCAACTTGGTGAGATAACTTTAGGGATGAGAAGGAAGTTCTCGTTCAAAGCTGAGCTATTGTATCTGGATTTATAGTCCTTGTCAGAACGGAATGGAGAAAGTATTTTGCTCTGGGAGAACAGAATTTACTAGTGGATTCAAGTGTTACTTCAGCAAAATCTGATAGTATTATATGTGGCAATATCACAGTATTGTTTTATTGGCAATTATAACCCAAACTGGCAGGGATGTATGAATATAAGCCTCAGTTATGGGACTGTGGTGTTTTAATGCCATCTGTCAACAGTTTGCTCCTTATGCCACAGCATGTGGACCTTTGAAGAATAAATGATTGACTGGGAGTGAATAAGTAAAACACACCAAACTGTACTCCCATTTTTAACAAATGTTATCATTTATGAGCTTTGTGGCACAAATGTTTACATTTGTGAAACTACACAAGCTGCAAGGTTTTCTGGGTCACATGATATATTGTGAAGATAAGCAATCTATACTGCTTGAGATATTTTCGATCTAGAAATGCTTGCAAAACCTGACACAATAGGTGCATAAAAATGTCTGTGATTCTTCTGAATTACTAGATGTTGTAGCTTATGTCTTGTAAATCATAGAATCATTTAGGCTGCAAAAAACCTTTAAGACTGAGTTCAAACGTAAACCAAACGATACCAAGTCCACCATTAAACAACTTCCCTAAGTGCCACATCTACGTGTTTGTTTTTTTTTTAAAATACCTCTAGGGATGGTGACTCAACCTCTTCCCTGGGCAGCCTGTTCCAATGCTTGATAACCCTTTTGCTTGAAGAACTTTTTTCACAATATCCAACCTAAACATCCTCTGGAGCAACTTGAGACCGTATCTTATCACTTGTTCAATGAATGAAAGGAAGCAATCTGGACAGTATGGGGATTTTACAGATAACTCTGGAACTCCCTGCAAGGGTTTGGCCAGTTGCTAGGTTAGACAAAGTGATCATAAATGATCATAATACAATTATTATGTTCTTGATTATTATTTTAAGAAATTTGCTACCAAGTGAACTTTTGGTAGGGTTTTTTTTTCCCCAGGAATGGGTAGTACTTGGATTCCCAGCCAACTGTAGGACCCTCTTGGGCTACTGCCTATGGGAATGCCATAGTGCACTTGCTGAGAAGAGGCAGGACAGGTAGAAGCAGATAAAGCAGCTAAGAAGGTGGGTGCAGACACACAGCATGTATTCACTCTAATTCCAAATCCCAGCACTGAGGTGAAATCTCCAGGGAGCTAAATGCTCCTCAGTGCTTATTGTAAACATTGTGTAAGATGGATTTTTATATGACACAAGGAAAACAAAATTAATATTCCCTTAAAATTATAGCTTTCTGCTTAGGGACAAAAATAGAGCTAGAATTAGTCTGGTTCTGTTCTGCAACTCTGTTATTAACCTAATAGTTTCCAAATCTTCTTTCAATCTTGTTTTTCTTCTACAGATCCAAAAGCAGACACAGGCTGTGTACAGACTTTATTAAAAAGCAAAAGCTGGGGGTCCAATGTGTGGTGTTAATGAAATCTTTTCTCCATCAGTGTGGCTCTTAAAGGAGGAAAGAGAAACTCAGTTTTATATCTGTGAAAGATGTGATATAAGGAAGTAATCGCTGACAAAGTATGAGATGCTATCTCTGAAGCACTTTGAGTCAGTGTAAGAGTATGTGATTGAATGGTATTTATATCATCTAGCTTTCTGTTCTGTATGAAAGATGTATCTATATAATGGGTATTACACAATCAAAACTATATAAGCACATATCATGTGTGAGTACGCATTTATATGGATTCATTTGAGCTGTTAGTGACGGTAAATACTTTCTAAATTAAAATAAAAACAGGCTGCATAGTTAGTAGGCTTTGCCCAGGATGGGGTCAGAATTAAGAAATATGGGAGGTGAAATATTTCATAATGATTTTAAAATATCTTTAAATTCCAATATTATATAGCTTATCCTGACTGTTTCTCTCCTGAACCTGAACTGTAATTTAGATTCCTTGGTTGTGCCTTCAGGAGAAGGAATATGTTAGAGTAGGTGGTACCATTTTAAACTAGAGTAATTCTGAAGGCTTTCAAATGAAATACCCTTTAGTGAAAACAGTGGTTAGAAGGAAGAACCAGATCCCTAGTGTCTGTTGCTCAGCTGTATCTACTTAATAATCCCACTGGTCTGGGTTACTTCTCTTTTTCTGACAGGTAGCTCTAAATGGATTTTTTTTAATTTGTTTTAAGCAGTCTAGAGACTGCAATGGAGCTGGTAATGCTGTACCTCCAGTCACAAACCTTGTAGGGAAAGAATGTGTTGTCAAGCTAAAGCAAGCTGAGATGAAAGTTGTGTCAGGTTTTATGCAGTGGGGTAAGGGTAAAGTGTTAAAATAAGGAAATGGGATGTTAGGGAGAGGAATAGACAAAGAGACAAATAACAAAAAGATAGCCTAACAGGGAATATAGGAATTGCAGGAAAATAGTACCAATGGTACACCAGGAGAAGAAAACTGGTGAGGCAGAAAAATTGAGTAAAGTGAGTTACAAATAAGGAAACTTATTTAGGATGGATAGGGAGGTTATGAATAAAAAAAGAATTATAATAATTGGATTAATTCTTGTTTTTAAATTTCAAAATACAAATACATTTATTGATAGGGGAGGAGAAGAATAGAACTTTTTTTTTTCTTTGATTTCCAAAATAGCTTTCCCCATTCTTTTGTTCACTTTGGTATTACATATTTTGACTATTTCCCACAACACATCAAGTTCCTGACTAGGCAAGTAGGCTGCTGATAAAAATATTTGAAGACTTCTTACGTTTTCCATGGGGTATAAGAGGTTACGATGTTTATACCTTTAGAATTTTGTAGAAACATTTCCTTTGGAAATAAGTATTCTCCACTTCTTATGATTGGCTCAAGAGAAAAGTTGTTTATGAACATAGCAGTGCATTGAAAATCATGTGTGGGTCTCAGCATCCTACACACACATCTCCGTGGCCTTGAATGGTATCACTGGAGTTGACAGAACTATGCTGGTGCTTAAAACTCTTTGGGTGTTTCAGTATCTTGTTCAGCATCTTGCTGACCTGGCATCCTGATATATTCACACAGGTTGTTCTGGTTCACTGAACAAAGAAAATTATGAGGTGAATAGTAGGGCAATGTAGATAGTTGTCTCATCTTGGAGTTGCTGTAGACAACAATGCTATGACAGGAATAAATCCTTTATGAAAAGGATAGTAACATTGCTAAAGGGCCGGAAGTTTGCAATACCTGAGAAAATGAATTGGTTAAATATGAAATGACAAAAGAGTTGGTAGCTGAAGTTCACTTTTGCCTCTCAAAGGTCAGGTTTGATGCTTATTACTACCAACTATTCTGCTTTATGATCAAATCTATGCTTTGATATTTTTCTTCAGACTGGATTAAAAAAAAGCTGGAAGTCTGAGTTTTCCAGGTAAACGTAAGCTTTCTGATTCTAATATTTCATAATAAAAGTGCAAAAAAAGTCCATCTCAAAAGCTGAAATGTAAAATGACAAACCTCAATGTTGTATTTGAAATCTGTCTTGGAAACATTTTATTTTGATCTGTATTTATGGTTTTGATCTCCTGTATCTTCCAATTAAAACTGTCAAGGAAAACTTCTTATGCACCTGTGGTTCACTTATCAAATAAGAATCTTTTCAGTGAAATGTGCTGGTTCTCATGCATTGTTGGCAATATTTCTCCATAGAATCTTAATGAAAAGGTGACTGAGAATGGCCACTCTGGTCTCTCTCTGTATATACATACCTGCTTAGGGCACATGTCTGGGTGGATCAAGCTTTGCTCTGTGTTTGACCCAAATTATTGGCAGCCTGAGGAAGGATTTCCTTTGTCAACCCAAATTGTTTAAAAAACAATTCAATTGTCTTAAACAAAAAAAAAAGCTGACAGACTGTAGTCTTGTGGATAAGCTCTTGCCTGGCATATAGGAAGAACATGAATTTGGCTCCAGTGGGTGTATATATTACATCTTCATGGAAGGCTCTTTGGTTGCTTGCCTACTTGTTATTCACAGATGGATCTGTCTGTCCTTATTTCTGTTCTGATTGCATTAACATTTTAAAAGATCCTGGAGTTGACCAAAGACTGAAGAAATATAATGAAAAAGGCCTGGAATTTTTAGCAAAACATACCTTGTGTCTTCACAGCTAGCCTTTCTGTCAATACTGTCAATTTCCTGGTTTAGAACTGTGCTGGACTTGCTCTCTCCATCTCTGCTGATAAATACGTTGTACTTTAGGGCCAACAACTTGTGATCTCTGATGATTATTACATTCTCATAGGGTTTTCAGGGATGATTTATATACGGCATGTAAAATAGTAGTAAGTTGTTAATGTAAATATTTGCATTCCACTGTAAATTTTCTACACAAACTTCTGTGAGGGTGATACTGGTTGCCTGTAAGCTATAAAACATCCTCCTGTCTCTGCTGCAACTTCCTGTGAGTGAAGAAGTCAGATGATGTACAGATTTAAATAAAATGAGAAAAGGTGTCAAAATATTACAGTGGTGCAGAACAAGCTAATTTGATCTCCTCTGTTTTGCAGCTGTTCTGCTGTGGGGGCTGGTTCCCTGCTGCTGCCCAGCAGCTGGATGGGACAGGGGATAGAGTTGAGCTGCTGGTATCTTCTATGCTTTTGGGGTAAACCTCAGATTTGTTTGCTGTCTTAAAAGTTGCGTTCCAGCAGTGCTAAAAGAAGCTACAAGGCCATAGCAGACAAAGCATCTCCTTCATTCAAACCACAGCTAATTGGAGGTTAATGTTGACTTTGACCATAATTCAGTCTGTCCCAAAGTAACGTTTTTGCCACTCAAGTGGACAGGGGCCAAGCATTTGGTTTTTGGCTTTTTTTTTTTTCCCTGTGAGCTCTAGAGGCTTTTGCCACTTGGTATAGCGAGATGGTAAAACCTGGGGGAGGGTATTAAGATAGAGAAAGAAAGAAAAAGCTCCAAGTAGCTCTTGACAGATGGTGCTCGAAAATGAGTATCTCTTTGGCACCATGAATGCTCCCTGAGGGGTTCTTCATTCTCCGACTCTTTCTCTTTCTTTTTTCCCTTCACTTGCTCCCTGACACTTCCCTTCATTTGCTCTAATTTAAATGAAAGTGCAGAAAAGGCATATTTGGTTTTAATATGTAAAGAGCTACTCCTGGGTTGGAAGCAGCCATTTAACATGCAGGATGAGTGAAAAGAGAGAGGGAGGCTGGGGCTGCTGGCTGTCAGTTCCTGCCGCAGCAGTCGCTGCCATTGCTTGGCTGCTATCAAAGATTCATCAGGGGGGGAAGTCGCTGCTTCGCAGACAAAAATAACAGATGGTCGTTCGTGTTTGCCTTACTCCGGGGGCCTTGCCACAATGCACGAGGTCCAAGAGAATTTGCATTACTGGGGGTGGTTGCTTTTTGTAAGTGTGTTCATGCATATTTGAACAGATTTTTTTGTTTTTGGATTTTATAAACTTGCTAATGAATTTAATGATGAACCTATAGATTTCATGAGATGCTTACAGGATGTGTTGGTTTTGAAGTGAGTTTTAATTAAATTTTCCAGTGCTCATAGACAATTTAGCACTGCTCTGTTGCAAAACAAGCTTCTTGCCACAGGTGGCAGGGCATGGATGTGACTCTGGGGAAAAAAAAAAGCTCTCCCTGCTGCCAACCCAAATAAATATCGTTCATTTTGGGGAAAATACTGATCAGATTTTTTGTCTTCAGCAAACTAAATACTGGGTAGGCAAAATGAATGTCTGTTTCATCTGAAGATAAATAGAGAAAAATAAAAAAAAAGAAAAATATTTCAAAACCTTATTATTGTGAAGCTAAACATTTATATTTCTTGAAACTAATTGGCTTTATCTTTACAAAGAAGTTCTGTTAACGTAGTATCAAACTCCTCAAAATCGGGTACTTCTCAAATATTGTGTATGGACAAGAAATGTGACCTTTAGCTGCTTGGTCATTCATGTTTTTAATATTGTGGTTTCTTGTAGACAATATCTCATTTGGTATTCAGACTTCTTAAATAACTGTAAGTCATGGTCAGCTGTCATTGAATGTACCTCTGAAGAATTGACATCAGGAGGAAGCAAAGCTATAAATGTTTCCCAGCCCCCCTTTTTTTCTCACTATATGAACAGTTTTCTCTTGGATATTTTAAATTTCTTTTCACGTTGTAAGAGTTACTGCTTTTCTTTATGCAAGAAATAAGTTGTTAAACTTCCACTTACCAGAATGGTCTGTAGGCTCCTGTCAAAGCACATGGCAAGATCTTCCCCATGCTGGCAGTGAAATCCTTTCCATAGGTTGATCCCAAGAAGCAGACGACTTTGTCTTTTTGGGCTCTTGTTTAGTAAGCTTTGAAGGATTTGTAAGGATCGAAGAAGATACGGGTTGATCTTTGTTTATATTATACTTGCATTCCATGAATGTTGCCTTGGAGGTTCACAAAAGTATTGGGTTTTTTTGTAATGAGTAATTTTTCTTCCAGTGCTTTTGCTCTTGTTCCTGAAGCTTGCAATTGGCCACAACTACAGGGGTATAATATAAGCTGGTAATTCTAGCTGTATTTAATTATCTGCATTACCTGGATGCTTTGCCCAGTTTATGATGAACTGTCTGTTCAGGTTGGGTCAGGAGGGACTTACATCAGAAGACAAGCCAGCATTGAACATTTATTTATTGTTGCTGTGGTTTTGGCTCTTTAGAA
The DNA here is from genome assembly GCA_004320125.1 of Scolopax mira. Lineage (NCBI taxonomy): Eukaryota > Metazoa > Chordata > Aves > Charadriiformes > Scolopacidae > Scolopax > Scolopax mira. The sequence goes on from BJBW01003638.1 coordinate 47,211, forward strand.
ATTGTTTCCTTTTCTTTCTGGGGCTAGAAAGCATTTTGCAGTGCCCCCTGTCTCCTGTTGTGATACTGAAGACTTTACTTTGGCTGTAAGAATAGTGAAGTGATGATTTATGTCCAGTGACACATGACACATGGGGTACTTGTGGATTGTTCCACACTACTGATGACACTCATAACTATTAGCAGTAGTTATGGGTTTGGCTTCACTCTTTCCATAGGTCTGCCTCCTCAGAAAGAAGCCATGAAACCTGCAAGATGAAATGGCATATGAAAAAATGTAATGCTTAGATTTAATTTTTGTTATGCTGTTGATTATATATTTGAGTAGTACATAAAATTACCATAAACAGGATACTTTCTGTAAAAAAAAAAAATTAAAAAAAAATTCCTGACAGCTAAAAACTTGGGGTTTTTCAAGTAGAAAACTTAATGTTTGTAACTTCAACTTTTTTTCTCTGGTTAAAATATTTTCATGGAGATATTTTTCCCTTCATCACAATGCACCATGTGATAGGATTGCTGAAATATGTGAAGCATGTGGTGTTTCCCTGGTACAGACAGGCTGTGGCTCTGAGATTTGCATACAACTAATCCTCTGGTAGATCAATTATAGCCAGGAATGCTTCATACTTTTAAGGCAATAGAAGGGTAATAAACAGTCTTCAGCCATTGAGCAGGTGTTTCCTGGACTACCTAATAGAAAATTAGAGAATTGGGCAGATATTGCTGGAGAATTAAGTGCATGGATGCAATGGATTATGAAAGCAGAAAATAAAAATGGTTGAAGGCTGGTCTCCCCAGTTTTCACTGGCAACTACAGAGAGCATGCAACATGGTCATATGATGCTTTTATTGCTGGTCTCAGTTTTAACTTGCTAGCTTCCCTTGGCTATGGAAACAAGAGGCATTCAAAGGTTGCAGCTGCACTAAATTTTACACTTTGCTACAAGTGCTTATCTTTAGTTAATATCAAATTGTAACTATAGCTTTAAAACAGTTGTAGTTTTTTTAATCTGTCCCAACGTTAGTCTGCATATTTTCTGAAGATGTCAGTAAACAATTGTGTTACAACCTGAGGAGAGACCTTGATTTACTTTCTCAGGTCTAAAGGGAGTTCCTTATAAAGATCAGTTTGTCCACCTCAAATTTAGTGAAAACTTCTAATGTGGGAAACATTCCATGAGATCTGTGCCACAGTGTGTTACTCTGCCTCTGGGAACAGTCTTTTTAAACTTATTAGTTTTCTTTTTAGAGTGCGTAGGTGAGTATAGAGAGTGTGTTTATATTCAGAAACTGCCAAGTGTGCCCTGTTGCAGGAGCAATGATGAGGAGCAAACCACAGAACTTGGCCCCAGGGGGGTTTTGAGACAAAAGAATTGTGTATGTGTATTTGGTGAACTTGAGCACATCATGGCAGTAATGCATGTTTGTTATTCACATATAGATGGATGTGGTAGTCTTGTATGGTGCACATCTCATACCAAGACTGTATGTGTGCCTTCTTGGTTGCTTTAACTTAGAAAAAAAAATACTGAGCAAAAGTTGTTAATTAAATCCTATGTTATAAGCTTAGATTTGTTGTTATCAAAGGGCAATGAGGCTCAGCAGCCTGCGGAGCCTGACTCCTATTGCCTGGCTGTTTTTAGAAACGATCACCTAGGCCTGGGAATCATTGTGAGAAAGCTGTATGGATAACTTAGTCTGAAATAGCATACTGCATATTATTGGAAGCTCTTAATATGATATGGCTTTCTTCTTTTCTTGAATGGCAAGTATGGCTTCAACTGGCCACCATTTGCTGCCTACATGGCAGAAAAGGAGATGTGTGTTGGTTACTGGGTGGAGGCCAGCTCGCTTGAATTCAGGAAGGAATTTCATGCTAATCCAGTGCCAATTCAAGCATGACTGAAAATGCATGTAAATTGGGTTAGAATCTTTAGTATGGCTGACTGATTCTCAAGTGAATTTTACTAGATGAACTGTGTAATCAAGTCATTGTATTGTAAAGCTATGAGATGTGTACTCTGTATATAGATGCTTAGTAAGTGAAAATTATTACTGTAATCTTGAGATCAGTAGACCTTTTAATGTTAGAAGGAGAAAGATTGGCCTTTATTGCAATGACCACCACAGAGAGCCATCCTCTGTCAGCAAAAGCCTTTGTGTTTTATTTGTAGATATGCAGAAGCATGGTTGACTGGTCAAGTGCATTTTGCTATGTTAGCCAAGTTTCTTTGAACAACATAAACTATATAAATTATTGGGCAAAACAAATAGTTGGAGGCCTGTTTGCCCAGTGATGAAGCTATAGCTCTTCTGAACAATGCTGATACGCCTGGGATTTTCTTACTAATGCTTCTCTAAAGCCTGCTTCTGGCTCATACATGACTATGACCAAATTTAAAAACTATTTAAAAGCTAGTATAAATGTGACTAGTAGTCAGACTCATGCTTTGTGGCATCAGTGAGGGGCTACTGAGTGTTGTATGTATTTGAGCAGAGATTTCAACTCTGTTATCCTTTATTGCATGCGATTGTTGTTGTTACAAGTTAAGAATATATCCAAAATGCTAGAATCTGTGGTGCTTGGCTAAAAACATTAGAAGGAAAGAGTTTTCTGAGAGAGCTATTTAAAGGCTTGATATTTCAGCAAAAATTTCCTGGAAAAATACTGTTTTCATTTTTACGTGACTATTTACAAACTTTCCAAACTCTTATACTAAGGAAAAAAAAATTACTGATATCCTGAATCCCAGGAAAATTGAAGTAATCTTTAGTGTCAGTGCTTGTTTGATCCAAATGTGAAGATTTTAAAAAAAAACCACATCAGAAAGCAGTTTCCAAACTTTTTTCTTTTTAACAACTTGAACTCTCTTCACTCCACAGCAGACAAGCACATGAGTATGGTTTAGAATTCAGACACCCAGATTTCATGCCTCCCTTAAAATAGAGCTAATTTTTCTGCCTTCTGTGGAAACTTTCCAGGAAAATGTCTCATTTTTTTAGGGACTTTTTTGCCCCTAAAATACTGATAGTATTCAGCCTGTAGCTGAGCATACATCTACTTGGTTTTTCAAGAATGTTTGAATTGCCACTGCAAGTTGAGTGAGTGAGACTGCACTGTACCAAGGTCACTTTGCCAGGCTTGTTATTGACAAAGCAATACCAGCTTAGAAGAAAACAAACCCTGCTGCTTCTCCCTCACCCCTAGACTGTATCCGATCTCCAGGCAGTAGAATCTCTTCTGGAAAGCTGGAGTCACAGTTCAGTGGGTGGATGTTGAAGTCACTAGGACATGAGGTCTTGCTAGTGGGAAAGGCTGGTAAAACACTAATAAGAGACAAGGAAAATAAACAGTAACTGCAATCAGCTATTGAACACTACAGGAGTAAACTTACTTATCACAGGAATAAAGTACCTTTTTTTTGTGATGAATGGTTGAAATTGCTTTGAACTAGATGTATGTTGCCTAGTGTGCTGTCACACGGCTATGCAGAAGCTGCTAGAAAACAAAGTAAAAAAATCTGTATCAACAGGTAAATTCTAAAATCTCTACTAAATGCTAGAGATCACTTACACAAGTTCTGTGTGGTAAATCAAGACTGAAGCAACAAAGCATCAAATTCTTGTCAAACTGTCTTGATAAAATGGTTTTATCAAATCACTTTATGTTCACAGCTGAACCTTGTAATAAAAGCTCTTGTCATCTTGTTTACTTCCTGACTGTGCCATAAAGTTCCTGCCTGTCCTTGGGAGAGTTGCTCAGCATAACCTTCTCAGTGCTGTAGTAGATGAAAATATGACTATACTTTTCCTTCTCTACCCCATTTTGTCTGTTGAAGATTGCAGCTTCTGAATAGTCAGTATTTCCTTAAATCAATGGATTTTTACATTCAACCTGCAGCTTGTATGAAATGATGTAAAATAATTAAAAAAAATCATGTAATGTAAAAAGAGATGGGTGAATAATGTGATTATAAAGACTCATTTAAAGATGTTGGCTTTTGGTTTCCAGCTTTGTATATCACAGTTTAAAGAAAGAAAAAGAAATACAAATGTGTTTGTCACAATGGTGTCTTGTTAGAAGGAACCGATTGTATTTAGTTAAGTTCTTTATCTAAACTGTAGAAACATATAATTCTCCATGCCTTATGGAACTGCTGAAGCTAGCAGACCATATGGATATGTGAATGTTGTAGAGAGTGTGAACAAGTTGACCTGATGACTGAACTCAAATCAGGGAAACTAAGATTTTTGGATGTAGGAAAAGCCTTTAGTCTTCCTGAACTTAAGTTATCCAGCTGTACAATTGTGCAATTGTTTCTGTCTTTTGAGGATCTTGTAAGAGGTATTCAGGTGTTGGTTATAAACTGCTCCAGGTTCAGGTACCACTGAAAACTGTGTTGACCCCTATATATGGTTTTGAGATGGTACTTGAGATAGTATATTCTGAGATTTTAACTTCAATTTATAATGTTTTTAACCTGAATGCATGGCAGTGAATGGGTCTGGCAGGGATAGAGTTAAAGGCTTTAACTTCTCTCTAGATCACCAGATGCTTTTCAATGTGCTAACAAGGATGGGTGGATTAGCAGGTGCTTCATGCAGGAAGGCTAATGAGGTTCATTGGCAATTGGGGATATGAAACAGCAGGGGAGGAGCAGGAGAGATTGGGGTCTGGAAGAGAGAGATGGTGTGGTTTCTGGCTGAATACAACTGTCCAATCTATGCTGCATCTGCCTTTTTTGTTTTATGACTAATGGAAACTCCTTTAAAAAATATATATTTCATTTGTATTCCTTTGGTGGTGAATACCGTGTTCTTTCTCCTTGTCAACAGTGATGTCTCTGCATTGTTTTATTGTCGTTGGACTGCAATTGCCTGTGCTTGTTCTGTGCACACTCAGTAGCTGACAGTGTCCTGAGAGAGATTGTGCCCTGTACTGCCAAAGACTCACCTTAATGGGGTGGACCACAGATGGTGCAAGTTTCCCTTCCAAAGTTCCTCTGCTCCAGCTGGGCCGTCAGGGTGAGTTAACCAGATTAATTTGGTCAGTGCAGCTGAGTTGATTGTGATGGTATGAAAGTCAGTGGAAGGCAGTAAACAGAATAGCTGTGCCAAATCCCTAACTGGTCAGGATCTGCATATCCTTACCCTCAAGAAAACAAAGTTTTAAAACGTCTTATCAGGGTGTTGTTTTTTTTTCTTCTGGAATCAAAAGAAATAATTGGCACACTCTTCCCCACCCATGTAGGAAGCAGAAGTTCTTGCAAAGCACTGTGTGTACGCAAGAGATTTATTTGTTGTCAGTAAGAAAACTTAAGTCATGAAACAGGAATACTTGGTATCAAGAAAGATCCACCATCTGCCCGGTTTCTAGAGTAAGTCTGGAATAGTTGTTTTTTAGATTACAAGCAATTACATCTGAAAAGTCCTCCGAATCTTCTGATGTGTAAGAGTATATGCTTTTAAATAAAAAATGGTAATAAAGGTGCACAGTTTCTCTTATAATTCAGCCATACATACTGGTCTTGTAATTAACCTCAGTCTGTGGTATTGGGGACTAAATCCATTACAGCTTTCTACATCTTCTAAACTATGTCTGAACTGCTGTATCCAAATTGCTACACTTGATTGCAAATGAATGAAACTTAACTGATTTTTGGGGGGGTTTAGAAAACAGAAAATTATATTGTCATTGCTAAAAGATGAAGAAAAAGGATAGTCCAAGAGCAGGACTTGCCACAGCCTTGTCTGCAAAAGACTAACAGTGTAAACTACTAATGTGTTTATGTGTGTTCCCTTATTTTATGTGTCTGCATGTATTTGCTTTACAGCAAGAAACCTGCCGGGTGGTTCTGTATTTCTCTGTACCAAAGCACTAAGCAAATCTTGAGTGGCAGTGGGCCAGTTAGCAAGTCTGTAGTGTTTATAACTCTTCCAGTTTGGAATGTGTTGAATCATTTTTTTTTTTTAATCAGATGTTTAAGAAGCTTTCTAGGAAAAACTATGTAGATCAAAATTGTTTTTCAAATGGTTCATCAAACCCAAGTCTAGGAATGAGAGCCTTATAGAGCTTCCTTGTTTATTGCTGAGATCCATAAGGTCCTCAGTTTAGTCTGAAGTCTGTTGTTACTGGGGTTTTCGTGTGGTGTTTGATTTTAAGGGATTCCAGTTGAGGGATAGAGTTGGTGTGGGCAGAGTTTTCTAGGCTAGGATTGTATTTAATATGAATAGCTGTTTCTGGGCTGGACTCTATCAGATTGTTCACATTCCTGAGATGACTCAAAAAGATGGGAATTACCAACATGAGGAGAATAAAGATGACACATGTGACCCAGCTGGTTCATGTGACTTGCACCTCTGTGCTGCATGGCAAGAAATGCATGAATATAAAACCCATGTCGACAGACAAGGTTGATGATGCTAATGCAAAGCGGCAGTTCCACATCTCCAGTGCCAAATGCATTTCTGAATAATTCAGTCCCTTGTACGCTTCAATTCTTTTGGAAAGGGATTTATTACTTGGCACAGTAACTCTACTGTCCTCCTCGCAGCTTGGCTGCAGGAACGCAATAAGGTGTGCTTGGGAGCAGGAAAGATATTTATAGGAGACAAAAGCTACCCTGTGCTCCATCTACGGTAGATTCTATGGTAGATCTGAGGAGCTATTGTAGTTTATATCTGAGAAGGGATAAAGTGAGAATGCTTTTTCAAATCAACACCTCACACAGCAGTACTTCTTAGTACATGTTACTCAGCACATGCATTCTTGCAAGGAGGTTGTTTTTTTTTTTTAGGTTGTGGATAATGCTCTATCCCCAGCAGTTCTTTTGATATCATGTATGCAAGGGATAGCCTTGGTTCTGCTAATGGTAGCATTTTATGTATTAGTGTATAGTTTATTCAGTTGTGGTTTTTTTTATGTATTAACAACATGACTGCCCAGCACTTTTTGCTATTCCTGCCTTTTCAGCTGGGTCCATACATCCAAGTCTAAGGGTGCCCTTCTCTAAATTTGCTCAGCAAAGAAGTGAGGAAATTAAATTGAGTTGCCCAGGGGTTGCATTCAGCCATTTGTTGAAGTGGATCCCTGGCTCACTGAGTTGTTTTAATGGATGTTGTGGTGTGGGTTTTTGTAGTGGGCTTTTGTGTGGTTTTTTTTGTTTGTTTTTCTCAGAATGAGGCTTTTTACACCATGCATTCTCATGTCTTTCTATGTTACAGAACTTGGAGGCAAATGTACAATAACAAATGAAATGGAGTGGAGGCAGCACATGAAATGGTTGTAAGAATTTGAGATATCCAGAAGCACGGGGAAAAGTGAACAGTATTTCACCACAGGTAGATGTAAATGACTGGGGAGGAGGGTTATATTCCTCAGCTGGACTCCTTAGAGCTGAGATTAGAGCAGTGCCCCTTATGCAGCAATGTACTTCAAGTCTCATTATATTCAATTGATGCTGGCTGCAGAGGAGAGCAGAGGTAACCTGCTAGCTTTGAATGAGAGCGCTCAGGTATTAGAATCAATTGAGGTGCAGAAGCACAGAACATCATCTAACCCGCTGAGAGCAGCCTTGGTTTTGGTACGAAACTGGAATGTACTTTCTTAAATGCAAGCCCATGTGTTTCCCCGATGTAGGGCAGTTGGTAGTTTAGCCTAATCCCCAGGCACATGCTTAAGTACTTATCTACATGAGGGCCAAGCAGCATGATAAACAGCAAAGAAGAAAGAACAGTGCTCTGGAGCAGTTGACATCTTGTGGTGATCCATGTCTGTTGAAATAACTGTGGTTTTGATGCTGCCAGTGAGGTCAGCCATCTAGGGTTTAACTAATCCATGGCTACTGCACTGGGGGCTGTGATTCTGTGGTCTCTGTAATGGATTAGTGACTTGGTATGAGCTCCGAATGTGCTGCAATGGCAAAATGTCCAGTGTGAGTCTCAATCAGGTGAACAGAGGAGAACAGCAATAAGGGATGTCATTATGTCCTTGTGCACAGTTTGTTACAAAATTCCAGGCCAGTACTAGAATGCTCTGTGCTGATCCCCGTTTTCAAAAGGACACTGCAGGGGGGAAAGGTGTAGATGAGAACCATGTGATATATTTGAAACCTGGTCTTCAATGGTGCATTTAAGGGGCATGGTATGTTTTGGGCAGTCAGGAGGCTGTGGTACCTTGACATGGAGGAAATTCTAAAATAATAAATACTTTTTAATCTATAAGGAAAAAACATAATAAACACAGATGTCTGAAAGCTGAACTCAGGAAAATTCAAATTACATGTGAAACATAAATTTTTGTTAGGTGAAGTTGATTGGATCAAAGTGTCAGAGTTGTGGAGTCTGTTTCCTTTAATTTACTCAGGTTAAGACTAGAAAGTATAATTTGATCAAACAAGTTTCTGGCTTAAACATATAGGTAACTGGTTAAATTTTTAAGTGCCATCTCAACCAGGAAATGATATTACTCTGTAATGGCATTCTTTGGTTTTAATATGTCTGGTTGAGGAGAAAAAAAACCAGAACGTTTTTTTTCTGTCACTGAAAACCTATATTTCATTAGAGTTCGATCTCTCTCAACTGACATTTTTGTTTTTTATTTAGGCTTTTGCTGTTAAATAAAAATGAATTTATTTATGCAAAGATGTTCCTATTTCATGAAAAGGTAATGTCAAGAGAAACTGCCTTGTGTGCACACACATACTGTTTATTTTATTTTGAAAATGCAATTCAGGAAGCTATGTTGTAGCCATGCATTTTTGCATATCTGATAGTTCAAGATCAGGAAGAGAGGACCGAAGCTCCTTAGAGAAAGGTGTATGGTATCTGTTTACCACCTACTGCTGTTCTTTTGAAACACATCTGTGAGCAGGGTATTCTCAAGAGGTGTTTATAAAATAAGCCAGGAGCCTGTCAGCCACTCAGCTTTTTCTCTGTGTTCTGGTGAATAAGTTACAGTTCCTCTGTGTTTTCCTATCCCTCTTGTAAGATAAAAATAATCTTGGAATCCACAGCAATGCAGACAATTATCTGGCAGCTGGGAACCTGGCAGCCCAAGTATCATTTTATGAAGAGAATTGGCCCTGGCAAAAATCTTCATGTGCTGGGGAACTTGTTTGTGCTGTCTTGCTGGAGTAGTGGGAGCTTCTTACATTCTTTCATCATGCAACTCCTAGATAACATTTGCTCGTTATTAGACAGTCATTCCTTAAATCCTCAGTTCTGTGCAGAGTTTTACAAAATGTTTCACTGTACTGTCCTTAAAGAGTTTTATTGATGCTGACTTAATGAAAGCATGTAATGAGTAAACTACTTCTGCTTATGTGTAACACATTCTTTGCTAGTGCTTCTTTTGGGAGCTCTTCCATTGCTGCTCCAAGAATAGTCCCTATTCTCATGGCATTTGTTCACTGAAGTGAAAAAATTTGCTTTAAGAAAAAATAATAATTAAATCAAAAGTCTGATACAAATAGTCAACTTTCATGGCAAATCCTGCCTGATTGATATAACAACATTAATACATGGCAGTGTATTTGAGCTTTGAAATGTGAATCTGGAGATCCTTTTTCAACTCCAGGTGTAGTTACATATAGGCTTTATACTGGATTTAATTTGAATGTCATTTTGTTAGTAAACTTCTAACTGAAGACTATACAGTATTCAATAGAAAAGGTTTGTTTGTAAAACTTGACTGAACTTCTGAATGACTCAAACTCAAACATAGCTTGTCTACTTTAGTGTAACCTGTATCATTGGAAAGGAATGGTTTTCTCCATGCTAAGTAAAATGGAAGTAGGTGCAACTATTTACATTCAGTGTTCTCTTTAGGCAAATGATAAATTTTATTTACTGATATTGCATCTCAGTGTTATCGTTAACTAATGTCTGCATACTGCCCTAGGCTTCAAAGGTGTAAGAAATGCCCAAAGAACCCACTCCCAACAACAAAAAACAAAACCCCCTTGATCTACAGTAGAAACACTGAAAATTGCACAAATTCATGGGGGAAAATGACTTGAATGAAGAGGAGTGCCATTTCAGCTATCTGATGTTTTACAAACAAAGAAACAAACATGAAACCCCCAAAGAGCTAGCAAAAAGAAACAAACCCCAAAGTAAATAAAACCCCCACCACACCACTACCACCACCTGGTGATCCAGGGAGGCTGTGCTGCCCTGGAAGAGACAGAAGGAGAGAGGAACCTGTGGTGTCCCCACAGGCTGAGGGGTGGTGGGTAGGCCAGGGCCTGTGTGAGCCTGCTTTCACCACATCCACGGCTCTGTAAGTTTGATCATACTTTTTCTGCCCTGTGTGTTAATGTGTTTAAGTTTTATGGAGTAAGTCATTAAAAAAAACTAAACAAATTTTGGTTTAGAAAACAAGCAGAATGAGGGAAGTGGTTTGCCCAAATCCTTTCTCAGCATGTCAGGTGTCCCATCACAGGGAGAATGAGGAGTGTAAAGGCTGCAAGATAAAGTCCTTCTTACATGTGTCACTGACCTTGTTAGCACTGAAGTGGTTCATGAAACGTACACAAAGAATGAGGTTTCAAGCATTGCAGATGTAAAGCTAGTATTTGCTGTCAGGAAATCAAAGCAACTAGGAGCCTTAGAGTTTTGTGGACAGATGGCCTCGGAGATGCTCAAGACAATTGCTCAGAGAACTGGCTTCTGAGTATTTCTGTGAGGGCATTTTTGCAAGGGTTTGGCACAATACCACGTGCATTGTGGCAGCCATTGTGTTAAGCTTTATCCTGTGCTTACCCATGTGAATTTGTGTGATATTTAATACCACAAATGCCAACTATAGATGCCAACTGCACCAGCCACTTAACAATATCACCTGTCATGAAGCAGCTAATAACTGCATTTGTGTCATAGCTTTTCACTACATGTCTCCTGTGATGATCCATTAGCTCAAATGGAGTATTTTAAATTGCAAGATTTCTGGGGCAAAAGTACAGTATCATGTCATCTTTACCCTGTCACAAAAATCACATACAATATTAAGCTCTTGCCCTATTGCAGGACTGCATATGAGAGATATGACTGAAGGGTAATGAAAAACAGTCTGTCAGAGGCTTTGCAATAAATGTTGGGTGCATGAACATGTGATCAGTGGCTTTTGGCTTCACTGCAGCTCAGTTCTCTCATCTAGTCACCTGGGATCTTGATTTTTTTGTGCAACTAAATAAGAATTTCAGAGCTGTGTTAAGATGGTGTATCTAAACTATGTGTGTTGAACAGGACCTTAGATTTTTTTGTTTTGGAAGTCTACTCATTTTTGCTGAGGGGAAGTATGTAATTTTCACAAGGTTCACTTGCAAGGAAGCAGTGCATCATCCCAACTTTGTCAGATTAATCAGGCTCTGATGCTACTTTGCAGGTGAGCACCACATCAATACCCTGTAGCTAGCCTGTGATAGGGTGCATAACTGATTGAGGTTTTCTGGGATCTTAAAACAGTTTGGGCAAAACATACTCCAGGCCTATAACAATGAGATTGTCTGTATGTATATCCGCTTGCAGGTCCTATTTGTATACAGAAAAAGCCCTAGAATAAATGCACAGGTGTGTACAGATAGTGATCTGTTAGAAAACTAAGATCAGAGACAGTTTTTGCAGGAGAAATTTGGTGCTTATATTGCTATATTAAATATTAACTTAGCATTAGGAGCTTTCTTATGTTTTCTTATGATCTGGCGTTTTGTGTTAACAAAAGAACATATGGTATTTTTTCCATTTGAAGATGCTATCTGAACTGATGAATCAAATCATAGTTGTATTGTCTGTTCATCATGCTTTGTGCTAAAAGGTACTATGCAGTCTAAAAATATTCTGGTGACTCTTTTCAGGGATCAATTGCTGTTTCAGTATGTAATTGTAGCCTATTGTGTTGCTTTAGTTTAAGAATGTTTCATGTGATATCAAATATTTAGGTGGATGTCAGTAATGTCTTCTCCTGTAGTTTGTGATATTTGTAAACAAAATTTTTTGATATTGTGTGGTTTTATTTGACTCAAGATATAGAAACTTCTAATTTACCGTATTGGGAAAATTGAATAAAAATAGCAAAAAAAAAAACAACAAGATAGCAAGCTCTTTCAGGAGTTAATTTTGATGATAAATCATATTTTTTTTTTATCCTGTACTTTAACTGTAGTATATCTAAATTGTTGGCAGTTAAATATAATGATCTTCGTAAAGCTTAAGACTCTGATCTTTATGTTCCTGTAACTCATCTATCCACCTAAAACACAGTTGTACTGGAACAGGCTACCATTCACCTTCAGTCCAAGTCAAAAAAGTGTCTTTTTTTTTTTTTAAGACAGGTGTGAGTACTATTGCTGCTACTTGTGCAAGAGTGTCAGTATTTAATGGCAAAGTTACCTGTTGTAACTATGAAATGGTTGTGAGAGAATTTGTAGCAGCTAAAGCTCCCAGTGCTTAGTCTGGCAGTTTCAACACAAAGGCAGTGATACTCTGGATCTAAAGGTATTAGCAGAAAGAAAGAATGGATCTGTCTGCCCTGAGTTGATGTCTGCCCTCTTCCCCATGTTCACTACTGTCAAGAGCATCATATTCACATGCAGCTCCAGTCCCTGGAGGACCTCAATAGCACCTTTTTTTCACCTTGTTCCTACTGTATCTAATCTTTAGTTTGCATCCATGTAATCTTTGCCTCTTCACATATAAGGCTGTTCAAGGTATGTTCATTTCATTTTTGTTCCTAAAGAAATATTTTAGTCCACATACGTGATGATACATGATAACTTTTAGCTGCTGCTGGAGACATGGGAGAGGGTAAATCTGAATTTGGTTCAGTCTTATGTGGTGACTAGTAGTTGTTCCAAGGCTTCCTTTGACCAGAGGGGGGATACCTTGTGCCTTTTGAATAGGCATAATTTCATCTTTCCTATGGGCCCTGTATTTCTGTGTGTTTAACAGCACAGTCAGGCCACCTTCTTTGAGGTTATGTGATTGTCCTGCTGTCTGGCACAGAACAACATTTGAGTCCAGTGTCTGAAATGGCTTGGTAAATCAAAGCACAGACTTTCTTGCTTAGAATTGCTGCTCCTGCACTCCGTGGCAATCCCCAGGGTTCCCTAGAGCAGGACCTCCTCCATATGTTCTTGCTGGCTGCAAAAGCCAGCACTGCAGTGAAGGGGCTGTGCTCATGCTTGGAGACCCAGATGGAGGGCTGAGCAGCAGAAGCTACTGAAAAGCACTCGGTGTCATTCAGCCAGAAAGAACTTGGATCAATAGTATTCCTGTTTTAAGACAACTCCAGCTGGTCATTTGTTATAAATACAAGCTCTAGGAATCTTTGGAGTATAAAAATCGAGTGTGTTGGTGTAACAGGTGATGGTGTGGAACAGAGTAGGCAGTGTTTACACTGGCCTGAGAACCTTCACACAAAGGTTATGATATCATGGAACTGTTTTGATAGCTCATTTGAATTAAGGGAGTGTGAAATGCTGTCTTTATAGCTTGTTTGATTTAAAGGGGTGTGAAACACTGTCTTGAATTAGCCTCTGATTGGAGAAGTGCTTCTGTTGAGTGCAGCAGAAATAGCTGATTTCAGGAGGTGGAGCTAAGAAGCCAGGGTCATTCTCTATATCACTATCTGAGATAAAGGCATGTTTCTGCATATCTGAACCACGGTAACTTCTGAGAAAATTGCTACGTAGAAAAAATCTTTTTTTTCTGACTAGGAAGCATTCCTTAGTGGTCTGCATATAATATGCAGGTCAGTTTGAGTTAATTAAAACAAGCAAGCCACCTCCCACCCCCTATTACCACCTGTGTTTTAAAATACTGCTGCATAATCTGTGATTATTTTAATTACCTTGAAAATTAATGTGGCATAGGAGTCTGAAATCATGCTTATTTTACAGTTGGACAAGGTGAGGCAGAGAGCATATCTTGTTTTAGTAATCTGATGTTACCTAGAGGTTTACCTCTCATATTCTAACAAGAACTGAAGAACTTAACTCTGACTTTGAACTGTATAAATTACAGCTTTGAAAGAAATTTTAACAGGAAATGTTACCTATTTGTTCACTGTTTTGTAGAAGTTCATCAGTTCATGCTTCCCAAAGTTATCTGAAGTTTCTAACTTAATTCAAAGACATGTTTGTAGTGACCTTAACTCACTGAATGCTGCAAGAAAGGATCCCTGTCTTCTCTCTCATACTCCCGTGCTCTCTGTTATATCTTGAGCTAAGGCATGTTGTTGGATATTATCAGAACTTGGATAACATTGTAAGTGGTTGTAGACTTGCTGTTTCCCTCATCAAGACTTTCTTTATGCTTTATATTGAGAGAAGTATCTTTCAACGTACAGCTGTGCCTTTGGCTGAGGGAGGAGAAAAAAATTACTGAGAAGGGATTTGTCACTACAACATTTAAATGCATTTTTGCTTTTTTTTCCCTTTAATGCAACTTTTCCACTACCGTTTTTATTTCCTGCTTGTCTTTGAAAGTGAAACAGTGATGTTTGAATGCAGGCTGTGAACTGGCTTCTGACAGCAGAGGCTTCATTAAGTAAATGTCTTAAGTGTCAGTAATGTGGTGTAAGTGGAAAGATGTAAATAAAAGGCATTTTGCAATTATTTTGCCCACCCCAGCATGCAAAAAACAGGGAGCTGAGTCATTCTGTGTGTCTTAAGTTTCTTTCTGCTGTCCTTGGCATCGTGATTAGACTGTGGAAGATTTATCATCTGCAACACTGTAATGGTTTTTCTTGCATTAGAACTTGCATTACCCTTCTTGACTGAATGCACAAGGTATTCAGAACCAGCCTTGGGTAGTCCTTTGTGAGCACATTCACAGAATGGACTCCCAGATGCCAAACGGGGGAGTTGGATAGTGATTTTCAGTGCAGGAAGTATGTCATTACATGAAAGAATATCCTCCAACCTATAGGTTTGGAAAAAAAACCTAGTCCTACTGTGTAAAGGCAGGCTTAACTCTGAAAATAGAGTTTTATTTCTCTTAGTTTTGCTGGTTTTCTGTGGACAAAACTTTGACTTTTAGACTGGAAGAGCCAGCAAGCTGCTGTCAGAGTGTGCAGTGTGCCTGTTGATCTTGATGCTCTGCAGTCTGTGTTGTCTCCTGTCTTAGAAATGGAAACTGGTGAAGCATCTGTCCTGATTTATCAGAGTGGTGAAAGATCTACCGTAAACTGGTCTCTGACATAAGTTTTAAAAAATTACTCTACCTGAAAAGAAAGCTTTTGCCTCAGAGGAGCATTTTTTTGTCCCACAGGCTTCTACAGAGTCATGAAAGGAAATATATTTCAAATGCATTTTCCATAGAAGGGTGCTCATGGGAGATAATCTAATATTGTCTGGGTTAATTTGCTGGAGTGTGAGAATGCCTTGGGAGTCAGAAGAACATCATCCCCTATACTCACCCAATCCTGTTTATTGTGTGGTGGTCTAGGGCTAATACTTAGGCCAGAAGGATTGATGTGATAACTCTCCTGATGTTGGTGCCTGCCCTCCAGTGTCTGTGCTGGGTTCTCTGCCATGATTCAGGTACATGTGTTTGAAGGTTTTGTAATTTCAGTTAAAACATCAGTGAATGACAATTTGCTACTTAGAGCTTTATGTGAAAGCTACTAACAATAAAGAACTTAATTCTTATGGAGTCTCTTGTCCATCTTTATCTTACAAGATGTAAATATTTTAGTTCAACACAGCTGCCCTGCTGGGTGGTTCCTGTTAGAAGACTTGTGAATGGGGTGTTCCAGCAGTAGTCAGTGTTGCTGTGACTGTTTTGGAAATGTGTTCTTGTTGTACCTTTAAATTGACACAGTTATGTATGTATTTGTAGGGGCAAGTGGGGAAACAGCTGTGTCTCACTAGCTGTGAAGGAAAAGAATGCAGTGCCACTTGGTAAAGATAATTAAAGTGTTAATGATTTTGAATTATTTTAGTGTGTTCCTCTTAATTCTTCTAATAATTTTCATGTTCAACTCCAATTTTTTTTTTTGTGGCTGAAAGAAAGGAATGAAGATAGAAGTCAGAAAGGACTCACCTTTCAGGAGAAAAAAAATCCTACTCTTCTTTTTTATAATCTACCAGTACGTGTATTTCATCCCAAATTGTGTGAGAGAAAGCCAGACAAAATAAAAAGTTGGGATGGGTGAAATTAAATCATAGTGTTTTCCTGCTCAGTATTTGTAGTGAAGTGCAGCTTGACAATACCTGAAGTTGCTGCTGCTTCAATTTGTTGTTTGTTCTATTGGGTGTATTATTGGGGTGCTAGGACAATCAGTAAATAAAAATCATGTGTACACTTTGGGGGGGTGTTGTCATGGTTTCTTTATTGTACTATTTGGAAGTTACATACAGACTTATACATAAAATCTTCATAAAATTATGTAGTAGTAACTAAACAGGAAAAAAACCAAACCAGAACTGCCTGCTTAACATAATAGTTAGTTACTTGATCAGTAATGGGTTCAAGCATGTCTGCCTAAGCCTTTTCTTTATATTCAGTGCTTCCAGGCTATTAGACGAGATTTCACCTGGTGGCAAAGATGATGAAAAAACACATCACTTAAAGTAAGAAATAGTGCCACAGCACGGAAAAGACGGTAGCAGCTTCATGATTAAATTGTGTTTGTTTCCCCAGCCCCTGCTTCACAGCACTTTCCTTTTTTTAATGTGTTACGCAATGCCTTTGCTCAGCCAGAGGCTAAGAGAGGGAATGTAGGTACACTGCATACTTGCAAGAGAAGCAAGAGACTGGAATGTTCCATCTCAAAACCAGCATCTGTATTATAAAGACAAGATCCTACATCTTCTGGCCCCGGTGTCCTTGTTATTTGCATCAAGGCACCAGCATGAATCAGTTCACTGCGGCAGCAGCCCAGCTGATGTGACTTGCATTATTATCAGGTACCTGATTGCAGTCTCTGGATGGATGGAGGGTTGGATGTGACCAGCATATCAATACGTGTGGCGCTGCTGCTGTGTGATAGTAATCTATGATGAGGACAGAAGCTCGCTCAGCCCTGTGGAAAAGTTCTTTAAGGACACAATAAGAATTTCACTGTTGTGGAAATCCTGACCATCACTGATTTTTGGACTCTTAGACACAGTACCGGCTTGTCTAGAATATGCTTTGACAAACGTGTTTAGGCTCTGTAGAGCAAAGAAGGTCCAGAGCTTCAGTTCTGAAATGGCAAATGTTTTCTTCTGACAGAAGTAATTAGGATTAAAATCTGAGTAGTTCCCAGTAAAATCCAAACTAGTTGAAGTTTTGGATTCCAACATGGTATTTCATTATTTTTCTTTTCGAAACCTTTTTATTTCTTGTTGATGTAACAGTGTTACCTAATAAGATTTTGGACAATGCATATGACTTTTTATATGCAGTGATAAGTGTGTCAAACAGAGGATCTTGACTTTCTGTTTATTGATGCCAAATGTCTTACTGTCTTCACTGGAGCAATTCCTGATTTGTACCGGTTGCAGATTGTACAAAGTGATATACAAGAAATGCCTTTACAAACTGAACCTGATTACCCAAACAAAACCTATTTTTTTTTCATTTCTGTGAGGGGTTAATAGAACAATAAGTCTGACCAAAGGTCTTTCCCTAGATATTACTTTTGGAAATGAAGGCAACTTGATAACAAAAAGAAACTACCAACATGCAAAAAAGATGGAAAAATATTCTGCTCTGAATATGAAGACAATAAGAAGCTTTTCAGATATGTACAGCAACAGATACATGAAACTCAAGTACACAGATCCTTACTGCAATGGAGAGCTGCACTTAATCTTTTGGCTCTGGGGAGCAGCCAGTGAAGGATATTTCTGACTTCTAAATCAGTCCCTCAATCACCTATTTAAATAAGAAATATTTCACAGAACAAAAGCAGAGCAATCAAAAAAAACCCCGTTGTGTTTACAGGCCACTTGAAAACTTAGCTACTTGTTTAGCATAACAAAAAACAACTTGAATTGTCCTTTTCTATGAGTAGATCTAAGAAATAACATTAGATGTAAACAGTCATCTGGTGGAAGGAAATACAATTTTCTGCATTTTGTTATTGTTTTAGACTTCTGCAAATACACCTTTCATAATGATATGATCTAAGGCAGTTTGTATTGAGTACAGCAAAAGATTTGTTGGTTGCAAGTTTTCATTGGCTTTATATCTTATGATATTTTAAAATTATTTTTTAAAATATTGTATTTAACTACTGTTTGGGCCAGTGTGTCCAAGAGTTGTCTCATCATCAAGAGCCTGAAGGTGACAAGGAGAAAAAGAGAAAACAGGGGTGAAGTTGTTTCTGGGATTGTTATTGATGTTGGAGCAGTCTGCCATGATACTTAAATGGCTGTGATGTGGTCTGCAATACAAAGTTTGCAGATCCCTTTGAAGGTGTGTATTTAATCTTTTCTCCTGATACAAGTGGCTTTTTTACTTTGAGAGCTGAAGCAGTAGTGAGTGCTTCCAAAAGTTTCAGAGAAGAGGCTTTTCTCTAAGACTTGTAGTGTGTTTTTGCAGAATTGCATGGCTACAGAGTAGACTTGAGACTGAACAAAACCCCACTTAATTTTGACGGCATTAATTTTCAGATATATCTTTGAGTGCAAGTTCTGTAAGATCTTGATGGCTATATTGTTGAACTCTTTCAATTATTCTTTGTATTGTATTTCAAGTAGTTTGGATAAAATCTAAAGTTGTGTTCTTTTGAACAGAAGCAGCACCATTTCTGATGATAAATGTATACTGTATTGCAGTGAGCTCCTAGTAGGATTCATTCTGTGAATTCTCTTGTGTTGGCTGCTTTCTGATCCTTTTCTGAATTATTTATATCTTGATTTCAGCCTCCCTCTTAGTTGAGGCACTGGAAACTCCAGGCCTTCTGCTATCACATGCACAGTAATAAAGTGTGAGAAAACAAAGTGAAGCTTTCATAGTAAAATCCTAATCTACAGTCCAGCAGGGAAAAGAGAAATATATACTCATCAGGGATATGAAGGAGAAAATAATATTCAAATAGAAAAAGTGGTTAGTTTTTGTGTTGGACAGAACTTTACTGTATATGTAAAAAAAAATAAAAAATCACCTAGCTTCTGAAGGTGAGGAAGGTGTTTCAATAGAATGTCTTACTCAAAAGTAGACTTGGGTGTTTAGACTTAAAAAATTTAATAGTGCTTGCTCTTTACTTTAGCAATTTTTATCTGATAAATTATTTGTGATGACTCTCGGTGTGTCCCTCTAGGCTCATAAAGCAGCATTAAAAAAAAAAAAGGCAAAACAAAGAAGCCCACAACTTCTTTGTCTTCAAGCTGGATGAAAATACAGCCAGGCCCAGTGAAGTTTCCAGAATAAGTGGTCCCAAGCTTAGGCATGGACTTAACCTTGGATCTAAGTTAACTGGTAATCAGTGGCTAAGACAAGTAATAAATAGGTCAGTCAACAGTAAAGAGTTCTAAATTACATTGAAGCATCTGAGAGTCTCTAATTGTAATCACCTATGACAGCAACAAATCAGCCTCAAAAAATTGAAACTTAAATGCTAATTTAAGTTTAATGGCAATAAATAAATAAATACAAACATATTAGACCTTGTTTATCTAAAAATAAAAAGATGGAAAAGCTGAGACATTAGAGGGTAAGTAGGAGAAACAACTTGAGGTATGGAAAACTTCTCCAACAGTGAGAAACGGCTGAACTTCAAAAGGTTCGTAGAAGGAAGGTTTAGTAGCAATTTGCTGACATTTAGTAACTGTCTCCACAGCAAGAAAAGATGGGATGCTGAACTTGAAGAAAAACATGTAACTAGTTTGTAGCAAGGCTCTAGAAAACCATGAGGTTCAAACCATGACCTAGACATAAATTTTTAACCATAGGGTATAAATAATGAGACTAGGCTTTTTTGGACATAGTAAACTTTATATTAACTTTAAGTATATAAATCAAAATACTGTGCCTTAATAAAATAAGCAATCCGTTTTGACATGTATTAGGCAGGAATGACTTTAGGAAATCATAGGGAGTGGAGGTTAATGTAAGAGACTATAATTGTCTTATCACCTTTAATATTTCAGCCATTTATGAATAAACTGTTCTCGACAGAATTAATTCATGCAAAAGGATATTCTCTTCTCAAGTATTCTAAGATATTTCTGATAGGCCTCAAAAGATATTGACTATAAAGTATAAGAGTATGTTACTTCTTCCTGACTTTTGGGAAGGGGGAGAATCTTTCTGGAGTATGTTGGTATTTCTGGCATCCCGTAGATAAATTGCTATCAGCTGTCACCATGAAATATCTACTGATAGAAATCAGGAGTAATTGATGGTTTTGACTTGCCAGTGTATGTGGATTAAACAGCCTCTGTACTTACGTCATATGTTAAAAAATTTCTATCTGTGGTTAGAAGAAATCTTATGTTTAGACTACCCAAATATCCTGGTAAGAGTAAAGCTCTGATCTTTTAGGAATCCTTATGGTGTTTGGCCAGTGTTGGGTGGACTTTTGAGCATGGTAATCCTAATGTTGTACTGCGATACTGTTACTTGCAAAATTTTTAACTGCTATTTATACATTACCTTCCTCCTTTTAAAAAAGAAGTTATTGTAATTAATATGATTAAATTAATTTCTATATAGCTAGCATGGTAAAAATAGCTTCCTATACTTCCCTACTTGTTTGATGGGCAAAGAGCAAGAATTCATGATGTGTAGTCATGCATTTTCAATTGCAAAGTCATTTTTAGTGACTTGAGTTTTGTCTGCTAGAAACAGGAGAAAGGAAAAGTAGGAAGAACAATATGCAAAAGCATCTTTGTGTTCCTAATATTAGCTGACATGAAAAGTTTGCAAAATGGAAACAAATCTTGTTCAATGGAAAAGAAGTACATCTACAAAGAATATAGTCAAGGGTAAGATGCAGAGCAGATAAAATCTATCATTTAGATAGGTTTATGCCTGCTAAAAATGAATCCCTTCACTTCAGAATTAGGAACAGGAGTAACCATATTGTAGGCTTAAATAATTAAGTCAGAAATTATGTGATCGGTTTGCATTAGGAAAGCAAAGGATAGAAAAGCCTTCTCAGTGCTCTTCTGAAAATCTGTGTGTTAGTTTTGATGCCCTTTGCAGGGCAAACAAAGTCATAGTAAAAGAAGCAACTCGAGACCAGAGGACATGCTCCTTATAGAGATGCTGATAGATTTCTGCCTGCTGCCACACTGCATATTGACAGCTGCAGCTCTGCTAAGGCAGAGGCATTTCTCCAGTGCCTTCATGGTATTCGGGGCAGAGCAGCAAACAAGGATTGTTCAGTGGTTTGATGCATTACAGTTTTGGTGGCTGAGAGTTGGAGATAAGAACGTGTGTAGTTTGTTTGAAAAAGAAGTCCAAATTTCTGGGAATTAAAAAAAAGGGCTTTTAAAGTACTTGTTTTTTATCACTTTTAGACAGTGTACTATAGATAGACTACTTAAATGTAGTCTTATATTTTCCCCTTGAACTTTACAGGCCTTATTTCTGCAGTAGTCAGTTAATTTTGGGGAAAGCATTCTGTCCTTCTATATGTGTGTAACATTCATGGTTGCTGTGAACTTTTAGATGTTACTGGTCTCAATAGCACAGTTGTGTGACAGCATACACATTCTCTTTTATAAAGAGATAAGCTTTTTAAATTTGGCTGTACCAAACTTAAAAATGTTTTAATTTCCTTTGTGCAGAAAAAAAATGCTATTGGGTCAATTGAAATGTTTACCTGTGGTTTAGATTTTTTTTTTTGCCAGTGCTTATTTTTAACTAATACAAGGTAAAGTTCTTCAAACAACCATAATCATTGAGTCAAACAGTATCTATGTAATCTGTTTTATTATTTACAGATATTTTCAGGTCTCCTGAACCCAGTTTCCTTGTGTAATATTTCTAGCAGTACAGACAGAGCTCAGAGAGTGTCCTTATTTTGGCACAACTGTGTTTTCTTGCTATTTCTTTTCTTAGCCCTAAATAGTAACAATATAGCTATTTGTATAGCATAAATAGATAGAACCAGCACAGAACAATCTCTTCTGAATGCTGTTTCCCTCTTTTTGTGTATTGTTTTGGATGCTTTGTCTGCAGCTGCTAGTCTTTCTTTGAATCATGCATTTTAATTCCTCTTTGTATTGCACAGTGCACTATAATGCAGCCAGCTCTTGGTTGCAAGAATTAGTGGGTTTTCTCAACAATTTCTCATACACTTAATGGACACTAAGTATGTCCTTGTTTACCTTCTCTCTGTTTCTCATTCTGGACTTGTGTTTCAGTAATGCTGGATTTTTCTGGTGTGTGGGGTGGCTTGGGTTTTGATGGGTTTTTTTGTGTGTTCTAAAACATATTCTATTAGGCAGTGTCTTCAGTCCTGAGTGAGGACTTGGGTTTCCTGAGGTGCAAGGAGATGGTCAGTAAACGATGCTTTCTGTGTTACCTTAAACCAGGATAGGAAGATCTACTTCTGTCTTGCAGCTGGCCAATTAACAAAAAATGATTGTAGTGCCCTCCTTCGAAAAGCCTTAGATCATTTCTTAGAGCATTAGTTTTGAACAGTGAGCTCATATGGCAGTTGGACTCTTATGTTCAAAGGATATGAGAAGATATCTCTGGATTAGATAATGCTTATATGCTTCTGGACGCTGCAAAATAAAGTGCATATGCAGTAGGAAAAAACCCTGAAACTTCTGATTCTGCTATAGATTCAAAACTTGATTCATTAACTGTGTCCACCCAATTCTACTCTGCTATACTGAATTTGTTTTTTATGAACTGCAGATCATTAGCTCCAACAGGGGCTTTTCGTGGCAAGTAGAGGTAATGTCTCCAGGCGAAATGAGTGTGGAAGATGCAGAATTGTGAATGCATAAAACCAATTGCCAACACAGTGGGAGAATAAAGTATCAAGGAAGTCATATGGGATAATATCTTAAAAGAAGAATAGCTTAAAGTTGCATTCAGTACGATTTCCTAAACTATGTGATGCACTGAAAGAAAGTGCCACCAAATCTTACTCAGGTTTTCCTTCTGACAGGCAGAGGTGATTTTTAGTGCTCATATTTTGAAAAGTTTCTTCTATGTTGTCTTAATGGATAGAAATTCTGTCTGAGACTTGGGTACTTTACAGTAGGTGGTAGACATAACTTGAAGTAGAAGAAAATAACCCTTAGTAGAATATAAAAAGTGAGAGCAAATGCTGCTGTTGTTGAGTGTCAGTCCAGTGCCTTCATCGCAAGAGCACAAAAATCCATCTTTTGTGGTGTGGATAGAACAGTGAAGCAATAAGCTTGGGTTATTGTGGGCACCCATACCAAGCTGAACTGGAAACAAGGAATACCTCAGAGCTGCTTTATTGTTTATCTTGGAGAACAAATAGCTCACTGTAAAATAGAGTGAACTTTGGATAAGAGCTCTGACAGTGATCTAGTATGATATAGTATACTGCCACTTCTATTTTTATAGCGTCTTTTGTGGAAGCACTATCTCAAAGACTTTATGTGGTTAGATAATACAGATGTAAAGTTAAATGGTAGCAAGGGGAGAGAAATTAAGACTTTTGAGGAAAGATAAGATGAACTGTTTCCATATGACATTTGGAAGATAGATGGTAAATCAGTATGGCAGAAATTTTTTTTTAAAGAGCTTTTTCTAGATGGCAGAAGTGTGGGAAAGTATTTAAGTGTTCTTTAAGCTTTTAAAGAAAAGCAGGCAGAGAAGTGTGTGTGTAAAAACTACTGCTGAACTGAAGCTACTGCTCGCTTTCTAGCACCTCTGCAGTGCCTTACCTGACTTTGTGACAATTGTTTTCAGAAATAGTTGCACTTAAACCTAGCCTTCATTGGGTTGTATTGGTGCTGATTATAGTTAACTTACTCCTGGCTTGTGCTGATCTACGTGAAGTAAAGCCAGGCAGTTAGAAGCTTTTATTTATGTGCATCACTGTTCATGGTGAGTTCTACCTTTTTTCTCTCTCTCTCAGCTTTTTTTGTGGATTTCCCTTCAAGAATGCCTTGGGCAAAACAGTCTTTACTCCCAGTTTATACTTGATTTGTTGCTGGTTAACACAAACTACATTTTAATCCTAATGCAGACTATTCTGTTTCTTACCTTAAAACTTTCTCCAGAAGCTTATACTCACCATGATATTGCACAGAATAGGGAGAGTCTTTTCAAAATCCAGCAATGAAGCTGGATTGAGTTGTGGCATCTGACTTGGAAAAAAGTGCATACAGGTTAGAGAGAGGAATTATTTACACTGCTGTTTCTTGTCCATTTTAAATAGACCCCAATAGAGTTGAGTACTTGCAACTTCAAGGTGATGGTGAACGGGATAATGGCTTTCAGATTTGTGCAAATGTGCAAAGTAAATGCAATCTGTGTGCATTTATGGATGTGCACCCTTGGCCTTCTACAATGTGACCAACTGATGTGAGGCTGCAACTCAGCAGAGGTCTGTTGCCAACTTAGCTACAGAGGTGAGGATATGTGGAAGCCCTCAGTGTCATACACCTATATGAGAAGTCCACTTCCTTTTTTGCACCGGGTAGGAGTTTCCCAAAGTGTCTTTCTTCATAAACTCCTACCTGGAAGATCACCTGTAGGTGTCTGAGCTTCTAAGCAAGGTTGTGGTGGTTATGCATTGCTTAAGAAGAGGCTCCAAACAGGCTGGTCAGTGTAGTATGTGTCTGAGTCCCAGGCCTGAAGCACTGAAGAATTGCTGGGTAACTGCGGGGAGTCCTGGTTGCAGTGACCCTACGAGGCTCTACAGTGATAATAAAAGCAAGTATTGTGGATACTTAACATTCAGAAATTACTCTTTGTTTCATGTGTTCTTCTGCAAATATGTATAACTTCATACATATACACACACACCCCCTAACTCTTATTTTTCTGTGTTAAGAACAAACACTTTTTAAAATGTAGAATCCACAGAATAAGCTGGTTATGTTCTTGTTCCTCGTGGAAAAAAACCCAGAAACTTACCCAGGAAAATAGTTTAAATGCCTTAATTTATTCTACTTCCTTACTTATTCCTTGCAACTGCTATGTCTCTTTGACATACACCATTAGAGATTTTCAGTAAACATGTTTTATGTTTATCATGTTACTGTGTTCTTTAGATGACCAGGAATACAAATTGATTGCTATTTCTTGTCACATGTGCGGTGTAGACCTGTCACAAAAATTCTAATTGGAAGATTGTTTGGCCTTATTTAATGGTCACTTACAAGTGACAATCATAAGTTTTAACAAGGACTAATTTACTTGGAAAAGTTCTGTATTAAAAGGCTACATCAGAGGAATGGAGCAAGTAATATACACTACCTAAAGCTACAAGAAAGTGGTAAGGGACATAGATGAATACTGGGATAAAAGGGTAAAGGGATGGATAAAACTCAGGAACAATTATTCCAGAAATGGAAATTTAACACAAGTCTTTGATTCTTATATGTTGTTAATAATAATAATTTTCTCATGAAATCAGGGACACAAGTGTTGTGTCTTTTGAATGTTGTCTTTCCAGTTTTTACTTGTTCACAGAGAAGTATTTTGTTCTCTTCAAAACATTCTCTCCTTTCATTAAAATACTTGAAGATTTTCAGCAGTGTGATAAACGTTTAAGTCACCCTCATGTTATTGATTTCCAATATACTTTGTATCTTTGAAAAATACCGTATCTGTGTTTATTTGTGAGTTTATATTAATTTTAATTTTAATAAAATAATATTAGTAGCAGTAATTATTATTTTAATTGTTCACTTACAAGGAGTACATTAAAACCTTCTTTCACTACCAGCTGGAGAATCACAGTTACTTTATAAAATGCCTTCATATTTGAAAGTAATTTTTGAGAAGGTAGACTATGGAAGAATTAAAATATGCAGGGAATCTTGTTAAGAAAACAATTTCAGAGCTTTTTATTAATGGTTGTGTTGTTCATTTCCTCTCCCCCCCCACTTCCCCAACCTCTGTATAGGAATGAGATTGAATTTTCCAGTTTTGGTTACTAAGCTTTCAGCTTCTCCAACTACAGTTATTAATCAGCTGTCACGGCACAACATAAAGTGGTTTTAAAAAACATATTTGCTTTTTAGGCTAATAGTACTAGGAGGTAAAGTTGAGAGTGGTGCATAATGCATACATTTTACTGTGCCTGTGATAATGTTGCAGACTTTAGTTTGAATGACTTGTATTAATTCTCAAAGTAAATGTTCGAGTCAGTTTGCCAACAAAGCTGATTCTCCCCTCCCCCATTTAGTTGACTTAATTTGTGTGCTGTAGCCAAGTAGATTTGTCATGGCTTCATTTAAAGATTTTTTTTAATGCTGTTTACTCATTTATTAATAAGTATTATGAAGTAACAGATAAGAACTCAAGGAGTTCCTTGACCTAAAAGAGTAACTTGGACAAAAGTCTGAGTCGAGGGGAGAAATCCACAGAAATTCCTTGTGTTGTCTGCCTGTGAATTTGCAGTATTATGATGTTTCTAAGTGTGCACAGGCAAAGCTGCTACCTCTCGTGGTTTGGATCAGTGGAGTTTTCCCCCTCTGAAGTTTATGCTCTGCCCTAATGACTGTCTCAGAGTTCTAAGTACTAAGGCATCATAAACCAAGACAATTCTTCAGTGCAGAAAAGACTAACATTAAAATACTAGTGTTTTTCCTTGACAATGAATTTATGACTTGTGTCAGGAGTCACAGGAAGTAGAGAAATAAAGCGGAGAAATAAA
This sequence comes from Scolopax mira, assembly GCA_004320125.1. Classification (NCBI taxonomy): domain Eukaryota; kingdom Metazoa; phylum Chordata; class Aves; order Charadriiformes; family Scolopacidae; genus Scolopax; species Scolopax mira. The sequence goes on from BJBW01003638.1 coordinate 73,971, forward strand.
ATTCTTTGTTCATCCACAGAGTAGTTTTTGCAAAAAGTGTAGCAGCCAGGCCCTGACATTGTGCTGGATTCAAAGCCAGCCCCCAACACCTGTGCCTCATATGAGGAATCAAAATGAGATGGATCGTACTTTCTCAGTAATTTGAGGTGGGGGTTTTTTTGTTGATTGTGAGCTTGCTTAAGTTTAGACTGCAGGAGAGATGAGTAAAAACACTTTGCTTATGACTTTCTGTTACCACAATCCTTTGGAATGGATGCTTAATTAAAGAAATCATCTTTAGGAAAAGCTTTTCTATTTTGTATCTTACTGTCCCAGCTGCTCACTTCTTCAGCATGTGTTTTATGAGAACGAGGACACTCTGTGTGTGCTTAAGCACCATGAGGGATTCTCATATGATTTAGTGGTAGGAAGACTGAAGAACACTCAAAGCGATGGTGTGTGAAAGGAAATAATAGTCTCTCTGCTTTTTTTTTTATCAATAGAACTGTGATGTTGTGCCATTTCAAAGTTGTAAATCCCTGTTAAATAGCTATGGACATGCATTGTTTGATATGTAGCTGTTTCCTGCTCATTGAAGGCTCATTTTGGACAGTTAGGTATGAAGATTGTGTTTCTAATATAGAAATACAGTTCCTAAAATAAGATTACTGTGTTCCTGTTCATTCTTAATCTGCTAATTTCTTTAATTTAAAATCTGCTAATTTTTCATTGCTTAAATGTTTGTTCGTTTTCCTATACCTTCTCAATCCAATTCCTACTGAACAATCATGAAATGACTAGTGTCAGTCTTGACACTAAAGCTTAGTTAACAGGTTGTCTGTGTTCAAAAATGAATATCCCATTCACTCCAATCCAGATAACAATGCTGTTGCTCATTCAAAACAAATCCCAGGAGCCTATCTGGCAAAAGATACTTGGGAGAGATTAAGTCAGGGTTAAGTCTGACTGATCTAACCACATCCGTAGGCACTGACTGACATTTGAGTTCCCCAGCCCTTGGGAGATACTGTCAAGAAGGTGAACATAGCACATTTTTTGTGTGGGTAACTTAAATCACACCTCTTGATGAGTCTTAGCAAACTAATAATGGCAGGAAAAATAGGTCCTTCTCCTTTTGCCTCTCATGTTATTTTTCAATAAGAGTCTCTAGATTTGAGGATAGTGTAGTATAAAGACTAATTTTTTAAAATGTTTTTTTTTTTTCTTCTGCAATTTATTTTCAATAATTTAATAATAAAATCTTGGGATAGGGATGAAAATAATCTCTAATGACAAATGAGATCAGGCTTGTTTTTCTAATGTAAAAACCCCAACTCTACTTGGGGTTTAAATCTTCAGTGCTCCTAGGTTCTTTTTAGGAATGCTACCTGAGCATTAGTATTTCAGCAGTTCACAAACGTACAACTAGGCCTTAGAAATGAAGGTGTCAATTGATTCTCATCCAGGAGTATGGGGGTTAAGAACCTAGTGACTGAGAAACCATTCTCAAACTGTAATAACACCAGATTGCTGTGTATCTTCTGTTGAATATTTTCTGATTTGATTAACACTAGAGATGGAGGTTTTGAGTGTTCCACCAAAATATGAGTGAACAGTTGAAGGAAAATAACTTGCTTTTCTAATGTCTGATTGAATCTACTTGGAATACATGGTTCCTTTTATACCCCTTCATATATTAGTAATATTCACACATTGCAGTCTAGATCACGTTGAAAATTTTAAGGTAATTTTCACCATTGTACTAGCTCTACTACAGCTTTGCTGATTCTGGGATCAGCATGAGAAGTGAACAAATAAACTGTTGTCACTTTTAAAAACTATCATCATTAGATCTATCTCCAAGTTTGTGAGGCACTAGAATAATCTTAACTAACGTACATTGCTTTATGAACTTTGCAGTTGTAGCAATAAAGCTAGTGCAGCCTCAGGAGGTTTTTCTATAAAATGTCAGAGATGGAGCATGTGTGGGTTTCATGTGGGCTTACAGTAAGGGTTGCTTTTTGTAAGTTCTGACCACAGGGGAATTTGTTACTCCTAATGCAGTTAATAATAATCTAATTAATATTGAAGAAATTCAGATGCTTCTTAGAGCAAAACATCTGGAATAGATTAAAATATCTTTGTTGTTAATGTATTTTAAAACAGTTTATTTAAGGTTTTTCAAAAGCCTGTGTAAACTCAAGAACTCTTGATGTTTTGTTAGTCCTTTGCTCTGGATGCCTAGATGTAATACTCTACATGTCAGAAAACTACTTCTATTAGCCAGCTGTTTATCATCAGTGATGTAAGTTTACCCCAAATTATTCACTTTGTATACTGAATATTACATAAATCAGTCTTATATATACACATGCTACTTTGAATGTCTGTCATGAATTGAACTAAGTTGAGAATTCAATGATGTTGAGATAATTTCTGAAATCACTTCTGAGGGTCTAATGCAGCAACTGTCTCTTTGAGGTGATGACACCTGTGCTCGGGAGAGCCAAGTAATGAGTATGTAGATGGTATCCTTGTGCTTGGATTATCATTCTGAACAGCTGTGTTCTTGGGGCTAATTGCAAAGTGGTGATAAATGATTTCAGATGCCGAAGTAGGATCTAGATCAGAAAGTATTTACTGAACTATCTTGTTCTGGAGCCCTCTAAAGAGGGTGTCCGAAATGCTGGACTGTTTGAATTAGCAGAGTGCAATGATTGGAAAACAGCTCAAAGCTGGTGTGTTGCAGCCAAGTGGTGCTACAAAAAATGTACTGTCTAGCTTTAAGAACTGTCACGAAGAGCTCCAGAAAGAGTATTTTTGTGAAGCTGATGTTATTGTTAACAAATCTTAGAATCAGAAGCATGATCTACATAGAAAAGCAGCTCTTATTATATTATAGTCCCCAGTTCTATGAAGGGCACAAAATCTACTCAAGACTTGCAGTAGGGTCACATTGCTTCTCTCAAAGTTCTTAACCTTCTCCCAGAACTCATGTGAGCAAACAAATTAAACTTCTAAAGGCTAGAAAAGTCCAAAGCTTCTCTAAGGATGCAGAGAGCTGAAGAAAAGGAAAGGTTGAAGGGACAAACTTTGGAACAGAATGCAGAGGAAGATTTGCTAGGAGAAAAGAATGGCAAATTTTGATCACAAAGAAGATAAGATGCACATATGGAGTTTTTTTCTTAAGAGAACCCAGAGGGAAAAAATGGCTTCCAGTATAGAGGTATTGACTAGAGCAGGTTTGTCTATAATAAGCAGACAGGGCATTGTCAGAATAACTTTGGCTATGCATTCTTTCCATCATATCATTCACTGTTCCCTGTAATAAATTAAATTTATGATGGTTGGCTGACATAAGCCTTGCAGCCATAAAACTCAAGATTCCCCCTTAATAGGCAGATGAGGGACTTGGAAGCAGCATGCGGCTCATCTCCATTTTTGACCTTGTGCCTAAACAGAGACCTGCTAAAAGGAGGAGGGGAGTAGGCACTTTGGGACACTAATTCAACTTAATGCTGAGTATGATTGAAGATGTCTCTGTAGGCAGTAAAGTATACACTCCATAAGGTCTAGGAATAATGACATGTTGTAAATTCATTTAATTTTAATTTTAAAAGCTTGCTCAAAGATGGAATTACTAGAAGCACTTCAGCTTTAGTGTGGATCTTGGATCTGAATTTTTTTTTTTGTTAAACCTACTGCCTCACCAGGCAGCAGATATTTAATTGCTTGAAACATGCAATAACCTGGATGCAGATTGTGTTACTGTTGTGGTATTGCTCAGAACAGAAAGCGTGTGAATTGCTTTAGTGGTTTGTCACTTTCCTCTGGAATAAGCTTGGTTTAAGGGAAAAGTACAATTTTTTTAAAAAAAACATACTGTCTTGTGCACATTGCATTTCTATGGTGCGTAGTCAAAGTTCTGCCCATACAAAGTGTGTGCAGGGAAATAGTAGAAAAATGAAATGTGACCCCTTGTCATAGCAGGCACATGCTTGCAGCCCATGTAATTACCCATCTCTAGCCAGGCTGAGAAAGCCTGTAACCTCCGAGTGAACTCCGGCCCTAGACCTCTACATGAAGAGTAAAGAAATGGCATGCTCCAGCAGGCACTTCAAAGCAACACACCACCAGGATATACTCTCCTAGTCTGCTTTGCTCCTGAAGGCATGGACATCAGTTCTTAGTTGAGATTGCAAATGCAATTTCTACAGATCAATTGTCTTAAAGCATTCTTCCAGGCTTCACGGGGCACTATTATGCTATTTTTTAAAAAACAAATAGGTATAATTTGCTATTATAGGCAATTATGTGACCTCTGTCTGAAAACAATAATTCTTAGAACCTTCTAGTACCTTTGATCTGACTAATAAGGCTACATCCCCCTAACAAGAACTCTTACCCCATTTCTGCTTTACTCCTGCAAATCACTCTACGCTGTTTTGGCTTGGAAATATTAAAATATTTGCTAGTAACTTTGCTTTGGTTTTGCATAAGCACCTCATGCGTCTTCGTTGTCTACCAGACTCAAGTGGTCATTACCTTTGGCTAGTGATAAAATCAATTTTCCTCTCTCTGTGATGAAACCTTTCTATTTTTTTCAGTTTTCCTAAGCTTGTTTGTTCTTTAGTGAGGGGGGTAAGATGTAGCAGTACAGCAATCCTACTTTGGATTTTTTTTTTTATCAGATGTCCAAACAGACGTTTGTGTTTGCATGTCACAGACAGTGGCCTCACACTATATAGAAGAATTTGTGTAGCCTGGGCCCAAAGGGGTGAAGTTGTTCTTCTTTTACCAGGGGCAGGTTTTTTGCTTCCTTCTCTGTGCAAGCAGTAACACTGTTGAGGGCATGAATCTGTTTTTATTAGTTCTTCTCTGCAGTTCAATTGGATATTTGCCCAAGAGGGGGTGGGACCCTGCAGTTAAAGGTCATAGTGGTTTTGGATGGCTACTTCTGGACTGTGATCATACTCTGACCTGACCTCCAGTGAGCTACCTTTGCTTGGAGTCCTTTATGAAATAAGGAAGACACAATTATCTGCTGAATCCCCATGATTTTCTCTTCATGAGAATGTTGTGAAGCAACATTGTTAATTTGTTGCAAGCAATAATAGAATGCCATGGAAAGTATTTATTATTTACCTGATTTGTTTCCGATTAGGCTTTTAATTAACACTTACAAAAGCTATTTTCGTTCTAAGAATGTCTGTAGAAAATTGTTGTGTGAATTTTCCTGCAGCCCTACTCAAGCAGGCTCTTTGCATTAAATCTGATGTATAGCTGTGATTATGTTTCACCGTGAACTGTGATTAAAAGTGAGGTATAGAGTCCAAAGCTTTATGACTGATAAATACTGAAAGTAAAAATCATAGCAGAAAATTCATGTGACAGGTAACTGTACCTACTGTGGTGAGGAGCTGTGAGGATTAGGTAACTCAGAATTGGTACTTACGTGCTTAAGCTGTTTCCTGAACAGAGAGAAACTTATTCATATACTTTTGCTCTCTAAACATCCATAGGGAGAGGTATGTCACAACGAATGTAGTTTTAATGGTGGCTTATATGCCTTTTTGTTAAGGAAGAACCAGGAGGCAGCTGTCTTTAAATTGTGGGAAATGTAGCTGAATGTAATTCAATAGTTCTTTTACTTCTAGCACCAACCTCGGATATAAATGCACTGCAGGGAGGTAACAGGCTACTTTTTTTCTTTTTTTTTTTTTTTTCTTTTTACAAAACAGATTCATTTTCTTTACACTGCGGCCTTGCCATTGTTCTACTGAGAGGCCTTTCCCTAACATGTTCCAAATGTAAGATAATTTTGCATGCATTAACAGTAATAGAATTTTAAAAGCTGATACAGAGTAAGTTCTGTTAGCTTCCTAAACAAAACCACTGCATTTTCAGTAGCTGGGGAAGGTATTCAGTCCGGTCTTGCATTTAAATGGGAGCTGTGCTCCTACTCTGATTCATTAGTCTGCCCCCTGCCAGGAAATAACAGTGTATTGGCTGCTTCCTGGGGAAGGCAGTTCTCACCTATGGAGATAGAGAAGCAATAATAGATAGACAGGGAGGGGGGAACTGGTGTATGTGTCACACTGTATGTGTATGTATCACACATCCTGGTGTCTGCCAAGAAGTAGTTCATTAAAGGGTATTTGGAGATTTGCAAGTATCTCTATTATCAGCTTCACAGAAAAGAGGAAAAAAAAATAATTTTCTGTTGTATAAGACAAGGTTAACCTAATGATGAGCATTCTACCATGTCTGCTTTGTCTTAAATGCCATAATTAATTGTGTGAGTAATAGTGGTAAGATCTTTGAATAAGGTTTTTCCTAACCAGAAAATCCTTGTTTATCTGTTGGTTTTGGTCCCTGTTACTGAGGCCTAACAAGACTCAATGTTGAGTAAGTCTTTTTATTTCTGTCCCACTCCTTTTTGGTTTTTTGGTCCTGTCTCAGGAGCCATGAAGAGTAAGTACACCTACACCATTCCACAGCAGGTCTTTCACAGAAGTGACTCAGCAGGGGTCTGACCTCTGACAATCCCTTAAACTTGTGTAAAGGCAGAAAAATCTCCTAATATGAACACTTGTGGTAGATTTTTACAGCTTCTACTCTACATGTTTCAAAATGGTAAGTTCAGTTCTTAATTCTAAGGAGAGGATCAAGTGACAAGAGAAGTGAACTCTGTACTTAACTCACAGGTACCTTTTGGAATAGTTTTTCCACAGCTTGACATTTCCGTCATTGTAAAATATATCACTCCCTGTGCATTAGGCTCTTTTAACTTCAGAAGCCTGCTGGGATTGACGTTTTGCAAATCCATCTATATGTGTAATCCTTTCCTATTACTCTGATAAATACTTTGACTCTCCTCCTCCAAACTAGACAAAAATGTATGTTCTTTTGCAGGGAAGGAAAAATTCTGTCTAGAACCAGAATCAGTCATCTTTTCAATGTTTTGAGTAATAAGTATTATGTGCAGAACTGAGAATCATGACATAGTTTCTTGAAAAAAAAAAACCAACCCAAAACCAAACACCCCAACCTATACATGTATAATGAGAGTATTTTGCTCCAGCTTAAAGGGGTTTTAGATCAGGCCTGTACTGCAACTTTAACATGCAGACATTCTGGTCTAGTCATCCTGCTGTTGCTACAGGATGTTGAAAGCTTTCATGAAAGAGCTGGCCTGGTTTACGTGTGCCTGGGCTTTAAAATATGAGTTTCAGAGTGGCTTTGGGGTACTTAAGTACGTACAAGTTGCAAACTGGTGTACCAGAGCTGTGTGGAAAGCAAAGTTGTGATGTGAACATCAGAGGAACTAATTCCTAATTGAGGTTAGTGAGTTTAAAAAAAAAAATATATTTTTTTTAAGGCTTATATATTCATTTATGTCTGGATGGGATTTATCCCATGAAGAGTTATTTACTTTATTTTGTAGTAGGAGGAGGCAGCTGGAACCTCACTCTGCTAGGCTCTGGCCAAGACTACATTAGAAGAGAATTGGTGCCACAACTGAATAAATCCACAATCAGACCTGTCAGTCTTATTTTTTACGTATAAGGTTCAGTTGCCCCCTTCTTCCCTGCTGCATGGCACCAATATCTCAGGTACTTGCAGTCTGACCTCTGGGATGATAGTTGTAGAGGAGTGTGAGAATGTACTTCTACACCAACTAAGTTAGAGCTTTCTATAGAACTCTAAAATGAAAAGGATCTCATTGCAGAACATGTTTGCTGGCAGCATCTACCACCATGGTACCTCCACTGTCCTGTGAACTGGTTCAACCAGGTGTCTACTTCCAGTTGCTCAGCCTTAGATGGGAAGTCTTTTGTATTGCAATTCAGGCACACAGGGAAGGCACCAGGGCAGGACAAGGGGTGATTCAGGTTTGGCACAATCTAGCATATAGAACACATAGATGTAATTCCTTGTGTTGTCGCATCTTTCCTATAGTAAAGTTATTAAGAGTATTTTCAGAATGTTAGTGTTTTTGTTTCTTTGCTTGCAATATTAGCAGTGCCTTACTTGTATGGCTGGAGAGAAGCTAAGTAAATTAAATGGATCATCTGTTTCAGATGAGCTTTTGAGGACCAATATAAATATAAAAATGTGAATGATGTGCCAAATATCAATAGAAAAAAGTGGTGATGTGTTGCACAATTGCCAACATCTAGTATCCTGTACACTTGAACAATCTGCCTGTACTATAGAGTCTTGCCAGAATTTGCTGATGTGCTGGTTGATATGAACATGCAGCTCTGATTTCTGTTTTTACCTGTATTAACATTTTATGAAACAATAAAAGTTAGCAGTTTGAGGGGGTTTGTAATTTTTTGCTAAAAATGTTATAGGAGATGTTATAAACCGAAGAAAACACGAGATAAATGAAGATATAATTTTTATACTTTCATTGTACAATGCTCTCACCAAAAGGTGCCGCTTCTTTAGTCAACCTCTGATGCCTCAAACTGACAGTAATTGGGATTACTGTAAGAAAGGGAACCTTGAAGAATATTAGAATGAAGCTTGTGCTAAAACATGCCTAAGTTTTATAGATGGGGCCTAGCACTTCAAATATTCTTTTGGAATGAGAAGAGTCCTATAATATATAAAACATCAGCTTAAATGCCCTCTGGGGAGAGAATACACTTGGATATTTTGGTTTTGATTTTGATTTCTGTAAGGCAAAATACCATGGGCAAATAAAGAATCTGAACTGCTCCTCTGGGAGATAAAACTGTACTACTCTGGCAAAAACTGGTTTTGCTTTTAGTCTCTCTCCTGCCTCCAAATTGCACTTTATAAGATTCTGCTGAGAATGTTCTCCTGAAACTACTCTTGACTTGTGAAATGGGAAGTAAAGATTTCACAATAATGATGTAGCTTTATCACAAAATAACGATTCAACTCAATGTTGTAGATGTTTTGCACGCAGGGGTTTAACATTACAATAAATTCAGGTGTGAATTTGGGCACTGTAGTCTGATGGGATTTCATTTCATGTGCATGGTAAGAGAGGCTGCAAGTGAGCCTGAAGCACCCTAGCTGATGGATGGCTTTTCTTCCACAGGTGGCACATTGGTGCCAGATCCTCCTTAGCGTGGTAGAGGGAATGTGGCAGGTGCACTGTTCTCACAAAAGGTCTCCTGGTACCTCTGTCTGGCTGAAAAGGGGTAGGTATGTCCATGTTACCAAGTCTTGCAATTTCCAGTGCAAGTCTCATGATAGTTAAGGTTTTTTAAACTGTAATTTATGCAATATGGAATTTTCTTTTTAACAGGTACTGAATTTCCTTCTAAAGTGCAACTAATGTTTGAAGCCATTTATTTTTTCTCTGTTGATTTGCTGTTAGAATTATTGCACAGAGTAAAGCCAGGAAATGTTAGCTTAATTTGCAACACCCTGAATTCACTGGCTCCATCTTGTAGGACTACCTTGAATTTACAGCATGATATCAAAAGGTATATGCACGCTTTCTAAAAAAAAATATGCCACTTGCAAAGGAGGAAACCACCATAAATTTCTTCACGGAGTTTGTTGGAATGAAAATGTTCTAAAAAGTCCTTAGACCCTACTTAAAATGTTATTGAATTATAAAAAAAACCAACCATACACACCTTCCCTGAAAACAAAACCAGCAACCCTTCCCCCCCCCCCCCCCCCCAGTTTTCCTGCCTTTTTTTCCAATTTAGGCATATTCAGATGGGTTGTTTCTCCTCATAATAGGTACAGGTGCTGTCACTATTTTCTGGAGTAGGGAGGTTAAACCATAAAAAACCACCACTGGCTTTACTACAGGCAAATTCCAGCTTGCCATCTCTCTGGCTGTCCTTAATACCAGCTACTGATAGCTGAACTTACACTTGTGGTAGCTGGAGTAATTTTGTCTTTTTATTAAAGCAGTGAGACTCTAGATTTCACGGGATGTCTGAATAAATGTCTATCCAAACAGAAAACATAATCCGCATTTTCCAATTCTGTTTTGTAATGAACACAAAGTAAACATAATTTTCCTTGTTGCTAACTCTTGGGCAAAGAGGGAGAATACCAAACATGGTTAGTAATTCAAGGGTAATGTAGCTGTATTAGTCATAACTTCTAATATATGCATCTGTACACTTTCAGCTTTAAGATGTGCTAATGTTATTTTCAAGGAGTGTTTTTCGCATGTGTCTGTAGACGATGTAATAGTGAGGAGCTGTATCCATTGCTGATGTATTGCATTTGATCCTTATGATATCCCTGTGTATTTTCTGGGGCATTCTGCTGAGCGGAGGAGTGTGGTCTGTATGTGGATCACTATTTTCAGGCGATACACAAACGTTGTTGCATGGAAAACATGAAGAAAAGAAGAAGAAAAAGGAGTTGATGTGATTGAGAGGAGAAGTGAAGTGAAAGTTGAGATAGATGGGTTATGTGAGAAAGCTTAGCATTGGGAAAGGTGAAGGGTGAGAAAATAAATTGAAATGGGAAGAGGAAGAAGAGAGCAGAGTTGAGATCAGAGTACCAGAGGGACAAGGAGGATATAGGGAAAAAAGGACATGGTAGAAAATGAACATCGAAAAGACCAAAATATCATGTTTATGCCCAGCACTACTATTGAAAGCCCTGAACAGAGAGCAGGGCAGCAGTGTGGTGATGTGAATTCATTTGCAATATTCAAACACTTAAGCTACCTTCTTTTCTGGTACAGGAGCTGATGGCCCCATATTCAATTTCTTAAATCTTTTTTCTTAGTAGGCTTTATAACTCATATTTCTGGGGTGTTAATTGTTGCCATTCATAATCGTATAAATTGTTTTCCAAGTGTAGTTTGGAGAAGCATAGAATAATGCAAGCTATGCATAAATCTTTGTATTTGTTAACTATGTGTGTGTGTTTTGTGGTTTTTTTTCTTTTTTTGTGGAAAACTGACTTCCTGCTTCATTCCTATTTTTTTTTCTCTTGCCTTTCTGATAAGCAGCTGTTTAAGTACGTCTTCTCATGCTACTTTGTAAAGAGTCAGGAATTAAATTATTTACTTAGTTTATGTAAAATGAGTTCCTTTGACACACATAAAAGCGTTCATTAGTGTTCAGTAAGTGTCGCTGTTGTAACAGAAAAGTAAAAATAAACAGTTAATTTGTGGTTTTAAGACCATACTCTGAGATACTGATCTGTACCAACTGAGTGTGTTTGCAATTAAAATAAACAGTTCTTACACTGTATTTCTAGCTGGAAACAATCTGTCATTATTAAATTGATTTCTTTGAACTGCTATTTACTGTTAAGATGAATATTTCTAACAATTACATTTATAGTGCAAATAATAAATGTGATTTATGGCTTAAATGGTTAATTTACTGCAGTGGATGGTGCACCTTTGCTGTCAATTACCCAACTGTAAATTTACAGGATTTCAAATTTATTTTCACGTGGCACCTCAGCACTGAGAAAAGGAAGCTCAGCCACAAACAAATCAAATGGGCAGATCTTGTGAAAAAGACTGTGTGTCTCCTACCAGGAGAAATGTGGAAGCAGCTCACTAATTAAAAGCTTCAATTATTTCAGCCTGCTGCTTGCCTTTGTTACCTGCAAGGTGATTTCCCTACCAGACCGTGGACATCTTGAAGCAATGAGCTCTCCAAAAAGGAGCATGTTCCATAACCACTCTTTTCTCATAAGTATCTGCTGAATGAATAAGAGCATAGTGCTGGGAAGGATTTTCTGATTGCTCCAGCAACTACCTGCCTGTTCATTTCAAGCAGCTGTATAGTGAACAGTTAGTTGAGAGGAATCCGTAGAACATGCATTTAGACATATAGAAAATACAGTTTCCATATGACATGATGTGACAAAATATTTTATAAAAACATTTAATATGTCATTAAGTACTTATACATGATAGGTATATAAGACATAGAAAGCTGACTGGATAGATTAATGAACTTTGTAGTTCACTAGTACAATGTAGTGAACATTGTAGTGACAA
>BJBW01003638.1:86004-138190 GCA_004320125.1 Scolopax mira
CCAAAGGAACAAAAACCTCCTACACCCAAACTCCAACTCACAACCAGCTCTGTAGCAGTCCATGCAAATCAAATCTGTAAAAAGAATGTTTCAGCCAGGAACCTGGTGACAAATTAGATGGCAGCCATAAGAGGAGTATGCATCAGCAGCGTGTACTGTCATTAAAGCAATGGTACCCATCTTCTTTCTTGAGCTGCTTCCAATTTCGTTTTGTTCAGAAGATGTTTTCTTCCTGTTTCTTTTACACAGAATTGAAACTATGCAATGACTGGGAAATGTTTTCTCCATGCTTCTGTAGGCTGCCAGTAACATCCTGATGTACAGGATTCATACCGTAATTCTAGTGAGAAGAAGCAGTAAGCTGGTTTCATTTTAGTTTTTCTCTTTAAAAGGCCACGTGAAATACATGTTGATACAAACATCTCAGAGCCAGCTTTATTCCCAGGCTGTAGATAAATATATAACAGAGGGTCAATCCTGAAGTCTTTCTTAGGTAGCATCTAGTAGTCTGTTGTATTTAAGTGTTGATGTGAATGGATATTCTTGGAAGTGGTGCAGAGATGGTGGCAATATGGATTACATGTAGCTGTATAGATTTTTGGGTCTCTGCTGTCTGTGCTGATAAAGGATTTAGGAGTGTGTCTTACACTATGATGGATGGTGGCTTAGTAAAAATATTCAGAGTTTTTAGCAGAGATTTTTCCTGTTCTCAGTCTTGGAAGTATCTGGCATACTTTTATAAAAAGAGGTCAATCTGTCAATTTTTCTTTCAACTTTGGGGGCAGGAGAGACCCCTACTGATACTTTTTTGCAACTAGCATTTTTGTTCGAAGGGAGGTTGCAAAAATTATCCTAATTGGGAACTGCTTCCTTGAAATCTAGTTTCCTAGTGTAGAATTTGTTCCCAGTCTAGTCTTCCCAGTAAGAATTCATTTAACTTCAGTACAACCTGCAGGTTTAGTCTACTTTTTCCAATGAAGTAACAGTATTTTTAATGCATCCATACAACTTCACTCCCTTGTACACAGTTTGTTTTCTACGTGGGTGTGTGGAGATGATTTCAGTGTGAAAATGAAGGTGCCAATAAACTTTTATCCTGGGAGTGAGACACTGAGCAAAAGTTTTAAGAAGTGGGTTCTGTAGGTGTTGGATAAAGCCGGGGTGAGGCCTATCCCCTGTTGGTGCAGACACTGAGCGGGAGGAGCCCACGGGTGGCTTCTCTGCTGCCTTTGTGTGCACACGTGTATGTAGTTACACAAAATCACAGGTTTTATGCTCATGGACGACTGTCCATGTCCCAAGTCATCTGCCTTGGGAATTTCTATTAATTAGATTATATTACCTTTTAGCATTCTCCAGAACATGGTAGGCTGTGATAATTGTCAAGCGAGGCCTCTTTGGCTACAGAAGTGTGTGGATTCATGGATCACTGCTGCTGGCAAAAGTAAAAACAAAACTTGATGTTTGCCTTTTCAAGATGACCTGAAAGCTAGAATTTTAGATTTCTGTTTTTTTGGCTATTTCTTATGTTTTCTTTTGTTTCATTGATGCTTTAGACAGAATATTCAAATTTGGGAATTCCTAGCAGCACTGGATTTAGGAACTTTAATCAGATTCTGAACTGGGAAACCATGTGCTCAGTCCCTTTTTGAAGGCAGCTGTTTCCTCAAATACACGCATTGGGTTTTGTACACTTCCTATTACTCAAGCAAGGTTAAGATTGCTGCCATTAATGTTTCAGTGCCCCAGTTTACCCATCAATAATAAGATACTAAAACTTTCTGATTTAACAAGGATGTTGTCAGTTTTAATTCATTAATGTGTATAAAATATTTGTATCATGTTAAATGCAAGCAGCTAATCAGTCTCAAGTGTTAACAAGCATGAGTGCTCTGGAACATCTAGTACTGAATTTAAAGAATGAGCAATGCAGCCTTTTCATTAGATTAGTTTCAAAGGAAATAGTTTACCTGGAACTAGAGCATGTTAAGACTTTTGAAGGTTGGTGGAAAGGCGAATTTCTGTGCCAACACAAAGTTTTGTTTTGACAGCAGGAAGTTTTATCCTCAGTCATAGGAGAAGGGCTCGCAGAGAGTGCAGAGACATGGAAAGCCTGAAGGCTTAGGGTCTTGCGTAGTGAGAAGATAGAAGAGCTTAGAGCTTAGTTATTCAGAATATGAATAACTGCACAGGGGATGTTGTAACAGCTTTCAGTTCAGTATCTACCTGATTTAAAGCTCCTTTGCACAGCGAGGCAGCGTGAAGGGCTCCTTAGGGATGTATGAGAATCTGGCCCTCCAGTACTTGCAGCTGATCTATCTTTTTGAGTGAAGTTATTTCATAACACAGAAAAGCAGTGTCTTTATGTATGTATAAAAAGCTACATGATAAATGCACAAGTAATTAATATGGATACTTTTTCATTACTGTCATTGCTGCTGTGGCTTTTAACAGTCTTACCTGTGACATGACACTTTAAGCTATAATTTCACTATGATTTAGAAAATACAAATCAATCAGCACTTAATTAATCCATTTTTACAAAATTAAAAGTCATGTAGAAATGTGAGAGAAAAATTAGCAATGGAAGTAGTAAAAAAATATCCTCAGTTTTGTTAATAACAATGATTTACATTTATATAGCATTTTCATTTTCACTCATTTTGTTCACAAGGCATTTCATTAACTACCAGGCTGACACGCTTGTATCGAGGAACTTCAGTCACCTCTGAGGTACATACAGATTGTGATCAAATGTTATGCAGCACAGTGCAAAGCTTCATGGAGAAGAAACATTTGGTAGAGGATCCAAATTGTGAACTTACCTGCTGTGAGGGCTTCTCTGTTGTGATTGGATGGTGTCTCAGTCTGATCTCTTTGGTCACCTTGGAGAGTTTAAGACACTTATGAAAGAGTAGAAAGTCAATTCTATCCAGATGTGGAATGAACAGGTAGTTTCAATATATTTAGCTCATTTCAGTGATGTCATGGTGAAATGGCCACGCATGTGAAGAAACTTCACTTTGTCTTTGATTCAGTGACTTGAACCATACTGGCTCGTGTTTCGGTGAATGGATTGTTGTGCCTGTTGCTTGGAATCCTATGAAAATAATAGGAAGATTTTTTTCAAAGCAATTGCTTTAAAAATATTCTTCTATCTATCACCTGAGCTGGGGCTACTTAAAAACCCTGAAATAAAAACCCTGAAATATATAAAAACCCTGAATAATTTTGGGCAGATTGTAGGTGTGATCTGCAGATAATATCTTAAAATTCTTCAGAAAATTGTCTTATTCTCATTACTACAGAATGCAAACACTCAAATTAAGGCTCCCTACCACTCTGACTATTTTAGAGTTTATGGCAGGGGTTTATCTTGGTTGTTTTTAAGTCCTATAGAAGCATCTTGAGAGTTTTACTGTTGATTTCTGAGATGCACAGGCTGTGCAATTTTTTCTGTTTCTTCAACTGCAAAACCTGTAGTCTGGAACCTGTAGGAGGTTCTTGTTAGAATCTCAGTTGTAACATATTACCCTTATTAATGAGCTGTTCATAAATTACACTCCCAAAGGCATTTACACATAAGCATATGTATCAATGTTCACATAAGGACTTTTTTAGGCAGATTGGTGCCTATTCAGTGAACCAGGAGGCAATACAAAATGGATAGACACTGGAACAATAGACTATTTATATCCCTCTGTTTCCAGCAGAGCTCTGTTAAATGATGTTTGTTTGTTTCTTTGTTCCATACTTCTCTGTACAGCTCTTTAGTCTCTCATTTGAATGCAGAGGTTTGGCTGTGTATTATTTTATTCTGTGAATTTCAGGTAATGGAGAACAGGGACTGGTGGCCTATGGGCAGTATTAGACAGTTTACAGCAGGTGGCACTATTTGGCGACTTTTGCTTAAAATAGTGTTTATTATTTCAATACATATGAATATGTTGATATATGATCACTTTTATATTGGCTTTTTATGGAAACATTAAATAAGGTACATAATCTGAAGAAGTATATACGGATGTGTCCTTTCTTCTAATGAATAGCAACATCTCTAGTGTACTTCACTAAGCAGATCAAATGTGGCTCTTAAGGATTATTCTGTGTTGTGGCATTAATAATGAATGAGACCTATCTTAATAATTTTGGGAAGGATGCTCGGACTAGGCACGATTGACTAGTGTGTAAAATTCTGGAGGAGTAATAGTGCTTAACCTCTATGTAGTGAGGGTTAAATATTTTCAAAGAGCTTTTTTAATATGCAGCTCTGTTTTTATGTCCTCTTTACTTTTGTCATGTCATAAGAGATAAAGCAAAACCTGGTGGTGTTTAGATGATACCTCTTTTCATGATGGGAGATTGGTTGTTGCATTGCTTTTCCAGTGCTGTAACTTACACAATAAATGCATGTTCCATTAAACACACTGATGAATAAATGTGTCCTAGGTGCATATTGCATGTGTTTTTCAAGTCATGATATACTATTGCACTAGTTTTGCAGGGGGAAGATTTCTTTGAGCTATTTGACTAACGTGGTTGTCGATAAAACCAGAATTGAGCTGATTAGACTTAAAAAAGAAACATATAAATAATATTATCAGTTTATTTCATTTTTAGTGTGTCTGTTTAACAGCTGTGTTTAACCTATACACGTCTAAACGCTACAGATAAATTGTTTCTCTCTTAAAAAAAACCAAACCACAGCAAAACAACACACCAACAATAAAAACCCTCAAACCCCCCCAAGAAATGGGGGTGAGGAGGAGAAAGCAGTTTGCCAGCAAGCACTGGTTTCTGCCACTGCTCCTTTCCTAATGTAACAGTTATTTTTAGCAGCAGAAAGTGCAAAACATGTTTAAGAGAAATAGGCTGGAAAATGCGACATGCATAACCCATCTTTGTGGGTGGATGAGGTTTCTCTATTGGGGTTGCTCTGTTTGGTCTCATTTGCATCCTCTTGCTGAATGTCATGCTCTTTTGAATTACAGATGTGGTTTGTGGCTTAGAAACCCTATCCAGCCATATCTCCACACTACTGGAAAATGTATTTAAATGATATAACATATAAGCTAGTGATATTGTTATAATCAATTCGGGGAAAAAATAATTCTTGGTGTTTTGACTCAGTTTGTACTCTCTGTTTATCAAAGTTAGAGTAATAGGGGAGTTAGAGTGAGAAGGATGCATTTAAAATGGTCTTAAAATAACTTTAGATTTTGCAGGAGCAGGAAACAAGCAAGTACTTCGTGTTTATTTCTAAGGATGAACAGAACAGGGAAAGGGAGACTTGTATTTTCTTACTGCCTTTATTCTCAGTTCTGCCACTGGCCTCTTGGGGAAAGTGTTTTCATTTCTGTATGTATTGCTTGCATTAACCTTTAAAATGAGGATAGTGATTATAAACTTTTTGTTTAACCACTTATACATGTTTGGATGAAAAGCATTGTGTAATGCTGTATTAATTCTCGTGTTTTGCTTCTGCCATCTGCTTGTTTGCTGCTCTGCTTATTCAAACAGAAGGACCCGTACTACACTCTTATTTTTTTGTTTTTTCATCTTCGCTTCAGTGTGCTCAAAATTGAGAGCTTGGATGATGCTGATTAATTGGTGATTTGATATTATGTGGAAGAAAGTAGTTTCTCTGAGAACTACATATTTACTATTGGTCTGAAGACTGGAGAGAACAGGGAAGGTCTCTGCTTCTTCAGTCATATGGTAGAGAGAAAGTTAAGAGGAAGATTTCTTTCAGGTGTATAGGAATCTGCAGTTCCTGTGGTCTTCTGGTCAGAAAGGGGGAGCTTGCTTCTTGCTGTAAATACAGATGCTTCCCTCATCAAATTGCTGATCCACAGCCCAATCAGTTTGCCTGCCTGCCTGATCCAGGCTATCCTTACCAGGTAGAGAATGGAGTCTTTGCTTGGGTGAAGCACTTTCAGTCTTTTCATTCTGTAGCCAAGCTTATGGTCACTATGATTTCTTTTTTTTTTTTTCCCCTCTAAGGGTTCTTGAATTAAAGAGCTCAGTGGTCTTAACATAATTGAACACATTTAGTAGGCTTTTAAATGTTTTCAGTCCTGTCACATCACCATTAGATATCTTCTATAGAATATAATGCAGAAAGAAAAATAATTTTTTTCCTCTATACTTTTTTTTCACACCTTTTTTCAAATCTTTTTTTTGGTGGAGGAAGAGGGATGGGAAAGAGCGGTAGTCTATTTGTCTACTGCAAAGAGGATCAATGTATATTAAGGGTATATTCTCAAAACCAAAAATGGTATGGTGTCATCTTAATCTCCTCAAGCACATGGGAATTTTGTTACAAAATATATCAAAAGCCAATTTTGTTTTTTTCTTGACAGAGTTCACAAATAAGAAGGCAACACTGAGCTTTGCTTTTCTTGATCAGCAATACTGATGCTTTACCATAATGGTATTTAAAAAAAAAACCCAAACAAACCACACACATACATGTATGTGTAAATGTGCATGATATACAGTGTGTACAATATATATAGAATATATATGCAAAAAGCATATCTGTTTGAATTATTTGCTCAGGCTTCCTTTTTTTTCCTCACTGATGAATACAGGGATTCACAAATATTTCTTCAAAAGTTAAAATAAGCTCCAAAATTCTCACCGTACTCCACAAGAAGCATATTTTGCTTTTTAGCACTGATAGACCTCAAACTAGAATATAAACTACATAGAAAATCTAAAGTATGCCATATCTCTGTAAACTGTTCATTTCATGTTCTGGTTCATGTCCTGTATCATCATGCTAGCATCAGCAGTTTCAGTTGGGATGGAGTTAATTTTCTTACTAGCAGCTGGTATAGTGCTATGTTTTGGATTTGGGCTGAAAGTGATGATAGTGTGCTGATGTTTTTTGTTGTTGCTAATCAGGCAAGGCTTTTTCCGCCCCTCACACCACCCCACTAGTGAGTAGGTTGAGAATGCACAAAAAGTTGGGAGAAGACACAGCCCGGACAGGTGACCCTACTGATCAAAGGGATATTCCATACCATATGATGTTGTGCTCAGTATATATGATATTATGCTCAGTATGTAAAGCTGAGGAAGAAGGAGAAAGGGGGGAGGACGCTTCAGGTGATAGCATTTTGTCTTCCCAAGTAACTGTGAGAGCCCTGCTCCCTTGGAGTTGGCTGAAGACCTGTGTGCTGATAGGAAGCAATGAATGAATTCCTAGTTTTGCCTTGCCTAGTGTGTGGCTTTTGCTTTACTCTATTAAACTGTCTTTGTCTCAACCCATGAGTTTTCTCACTTTTTCGATACTCTCCCCATCCCACTGGGGGAGTGTGTGAGCAGCTGTGTGGTTCTAGCTGTTGCCTGCACTTGAACCATGACACCTGGTTTTGTGCATGTTGGGTTCTTCATTGGTTGTACCAGAAGCTAAGCAGGTCGGGATCAGTGCTGGGGTAACTTGCTGTATTAGACAAGCAACGCGTAAGGTTCTCCAGTAGAGACAACATTGAATTAATAGTAATAGTAGCCAACCTGAGAAGTTTGCTTCTTTTTTTTTTTTTTTTTTCTTTTTCTCTAAGCCTCATCTCAGGAACTAAGAATAGGAATGAAGTATAATTATTTATTGTGAATGTTGGAAACTACCATTTACACTGAATATGTTTCACAAATAGTTTTTGCTCTTAAAAAGGATTCAAACCACACTTATTTTACTGGCTTTTTAGTTTGTGTGAAACTGTGGAGCCCAGTTGGCCTATTAACCAGTACCAGAACTGAAATGCATACGTATCCTATTATGTATTAAGTCTTACAGAGTCATTTAAACTCAATATATTATATTACTGTAAGTGCAACTTCTAGTAGAGAACTCGTGAAAGCATTAGATTTTGATTCCAGGGTCTCTAGAGAAAGAAGGAGAAATAATCTAAACTTTTTTTTGTGTGTACAGAATAATTCCAATTACTTGAACCTTAATTATTTCAGACTTTGTTTACAAAACATCCATTAACTGTGCTCAAACAATCCTTGAGTACCTGAAATCCTGATTATCTACATGTGTTCATTGGTCCCAATGAATTTGAGATAATCGAGGTTGTAAACTTCATGCAAATTAGTTACCTACCATTTGGGATAATTCCTTGTGGTATCCTTAAGGTCTTAGTCATAGAAAATGTGTTTAAGGTGTTGAAATAGATTATGACAATTAGTGTATATAGCACTGATTAGCAAGACTGTGGTTTCAAATGTGGAAGTTGACAAAGGTATCTGAAAAGGTAGTGAAAGGTCTCTGGAGTAAAGACCGCAGCGTGTTTTCCAGGCTGACTGGGCAGCATTATCAGTTGTTGACATTCATGGAGAAGTGATGGTTTTGTTGCTTTTCCATTAAGTTGTCCTGTCCAGATGCTGCCTTGCATTTAGCACAGTTAGGTGAAAACCAGAAGAGAAATATCTGCAAGGAAGGAGGGGGAAAAAAAACTCAAACAAAACCATAATGGCAAGTTTTTTATATATATATATATAAAATTTTTTTTTTTTAAATTTACACTATACCTCCTAATATGCAGAACATGGGTTTTTCAATGTGTTTTCAATTTTATCAGCTTTGGATGCCTTGCTGTGCACCCTTGCCTGTTTCTCAGGGACAGATGCTTAGATACAACTGCAAACTTAGCATCTCCAGTTGGTTACTCTGAGATGCTGGTTAAAGCAAAGCTGTGTAATGTTGACATAATACTGCATTGCTCACCGCCCCATATTCTGATTCCTATTTTCACTGCTTTTATGAGAATATGAATGATTAACGTGCAGAAGGATACGCACAAGGCAAATGAAATGGCAGAGGTTCATTATCTTCGAGCCATTTGTAAAGTAACCGCTTAGAGGCGGTTTACGGTTTACACAGTGTTGCGAATATTGGTATGAATTTCCCTTTGCTTCTCCAGGTGCTAGTTTCCAGAGACAAATATAACCTCCAATTCCCAGCACACTGATCTGTCTAAACACAATTTGACATGCGTTGCTATTAGCTTAGCACCTTATCAAATAATGTGCCCTGATAGAGATAAAAGGTTTTACAACCTTGCTGCCTTTGTTTCTGTGTGCGTTCACCCACAGAGACAGCTCTGCAGCAGCTAATAATTAACACAAAAGACAAAGACAAATCTATATGGCTCAGTGTTGGAGACTCCAATGTGCATGTTAAGCAGTTGGGGAAGTGAAATCTGCAGCAAGAGGGTCTAAAATAGGATCTTCAAATGAGGCTTTAAAATGAATTGAAGTCGGACTTTGTAAAGTCTCGTTTTTACATGATAGAGCAGATGTCAAACCGTTGTCTGGAAATCAGCACAGCTCTGTGTGTCAGAGCATTTACTCAAATCTTCAGAGAAGCTCTTGCTGCTTTGTTAGCAGTAACCCTGTGTCACTTTGCATGCCAAGTGTAAGCAAAGTATCGGAGAAAGGAATTAAGTGTGCTGAAAAAATCAGCTAGGGAGATGATATAGAGTATTCCCTGAACTGAACCCTTCCTTTCTTCCTTCCTAACTTATTTCAGTTTTGTGTCTTTAAAACTGTACAGAGTTTTAAGTGGTAGCGTGGGGGACTAAGCCCAAGGCCATGCTAGTTTTCTCTGACTGTTTTATTTCCCTTAACTCTTCAGAGGCCAGTGAGGACCTCTCTCATTACTTTCTCCATTCATCCAGAATCCTCAAACCTACCTAGCATTTAAATGTGAACCTTGCTAGACCAAATATTCCAAAATGGTAGTTGTTCTGGCATATATGGCTAGGTGGTCCAGCATTATACAGGACCGTGAAGACTTTTAGACCCTCTTTTTTCCTTCCAAAATCTTGTCAAGTTCTTAAAAAGTAAGGTTGCCTATAGAATGGGTGTTTAATTTCAAAACATTATGGTGTCAAACTGATCCCAACATCCACATCAGGTATGTATAATTATAATTTGGCTGAATGTTTTAGAAGGAGCCTAAAGAATTTTGATATCCAATTCCCACTGAGTTTCGGTAAGATTTTGTATTCCTTTGAAAGTCTTTCCTATTTGGTGGTATTTTTTCCTTGAAGTTTACTTTAGTGCGTTTCTCAAAATCTTGCTAAGGTAAATTTACATGCTGTCAGGATTTCCCCTGACATAGCTTTCCAAAGGGGTGTTTTCTGTCTGGCATTTAGTGCCTCATGTCTTATGGAGCTGGTTAGAGATGTCTTCTGTGATGCTCTGACTTCATGGGCAGCGGTGATGATTGGTTTCACCAGCTCAGTTTCAAGCACGTTTCATGTGCTGTAGAAGTGTAATGGCAGGCCAAAAGCCTGCTCCTCTCTGTGGGTCTGCCAAATGTACAATGGAAGCAGATACTGCTGTTGCTTATGGCCTCGTTCAATCTTTGATTTTCGTTGTGTGTGTGTTATGTGATAGCCTTAGTAGTACAGCAAATCTGCCAACCCTTATAGATTCCTCATCCCACCACGGGTAGTATGTGTTTATCAGCAGCACAAGAAAAAATGCTGAAAAAATGCCTCTTATGAAGTTCTTGGTATCCTTTTGAAATAAAACTCTTTGCCTCCTCGGGTTGTTTTCTAAACCACAGAATGAGATTCAAAAGGTTACCCAGCTACCAGAACCTGCATATTAGTCTTGCCTGAGTTGAAAAGAAAAATACTAGAAGACCATATGGTCATGAGTAGCTGCTTCCCTTAAAACGTCTGTAATTTGTACGTTCAGCAGCTGTTCTTTCTCAAGCACTAAACTTGCTGGAGTGGCCTTCTCTAGTTTTTAAAATAAATTTCAGTTTCAGCCTCCTAGGATTTGAGTGTTTTGCTCTTGGATTTCATTGTTGGTCACTTTTTCGATCTCTGGAAGTGATAAATTCTTTTCCAGTGCTTTTCTTGCATTCTGCTTCCTGAAAATATTTCTCCCCTGTTCTCTCCTAGCTATATTTTCTTTTGGATTCTTTGTTATGCTTTTTGTGATGCATTACCCTAATTATTCCTGTAGATTCATTAGTAAGTCTCTATACAGTGAAATCCAGAACCAAAGAGCAGATAATAGGAGCTGAAGTGCAGCACAGATGTGGGAAGAAGCTGCAAAGGCTTCTTGGAGAAAAATCTTGTAACAAGTCCAGGATCCCCAGGGACAGTTATGGTCAAGGCAGTTACTTCACAGTGCAGTTCAGTGGGGGTGAAACTTATACTTGGATTTTGTGACAGAAGATATGGTTATAAAAGGTGAGATGATCTTAATAGGGAAAGCCCTAATCAGAACATCCCAGACTTTACGCCCTCTTTGTGGAGGCTGATGATGTTTGTCTGTCTTGCAGAATCAAGGGAGCTTGTTTTCATGAAACTGTGCTGCTTGTGGTTGCCTTTAGGGAAAAATTGTAAAGACAATGTGTAGGCACGAGCAAAAGCAGTACTGTGATTTTGGGAGTGATTCTGCTGCAAGGTGGTGACGAAACTAGATGGTCAAACAAAGGTGTATATACCCTGAAATATTGCTGTCAATAATGATCTTTGGATTAATGACACCTCAGACAAGAAAAAGTTGGATTGGTGGTGTTTGGTGTGTTATTTCTATATTCCTGACCCTGTCAGCACACACCCGAGCAAATAACCAGCTAAGCTGCTGTCAGTAAAGCAACTCAGTTTTCAGTATATGTAGGATAAAGGGGCAGAGTAAGTCTTTCCAGAGCTTGATTCTGCTCGCTCTGAAGTCCACTGGTAAAGCATTCTCAGTGATGTTTCAGTTGAGAACTAGGAAAGGTCTATTGGTATATTATTTAATGAAAAACAGTGTTGTAGTCCAGTGAAACAATGTGAGAGGCAAAGACGATCTTCTCATAAGCCTGAAGCATAAGGCAGTCTGTGCTCCTGTTCTCTGAGCACATTGGGGAAACGGAGCGAGGGAAGAGGAGGGAAAATGGGAGGAGACCTGACAGGAAACTGGAGTTAGTAAGAGGTACCTTCCGAGGTGGTGACACAACCTACTTTCCTCTCAGGACCAAGAAGGGTTGATGAAGGGTTACCCAGGCACGCACGCGGGGAAAGTAGTAACTCTCTTTCTAAAGCGTGGTTTGATATTAATGACTAGAACACTTCTGAAATGATGGAGAAAGTAAATCCATACCTGTATGTCCTATTGACAAACAAAATACGGAAGAATTACATGGGTGAAAGCTCATTGGCCTGATCCTGAATCCTGTAAGAGAAATGTTGGGCTGGGCTGATGACAGGCTACTGCCCTACTCCTTCCCTATCTAATTTTCTTAGTGTTTTTCTTCAATAACCAGTAAAGTTTTACAAATTTTACCAGCACTGAATAGAGACAGAGTGTCTGGAGCCTGGACTGCTATTATTTTAAGTCAGTTACTTTATTTACTAGAAGAAATCTTATAGACTAACATCCATTTTTTAATAATTTCATTATAAAGAACATTAAGCATCTAAAATAATTTTTTATTAATATGACATATCTGAGTGTTAATATTTTCTTTTCTATTAGCTGGTGACAAACTGTGAGATTTACCATTTTTGCCATGACCAACCTGAGAACTTCTTCATCTTTCTTCCTGATTTACAGCTCAGAGAAAGAGGACAGATTAGTCAGTGAGTTGTGATTTATCCTCTCACTGACCCTGCTCTGGCAACTTAGCTTTGTTTCAAGGCTTTCTATTTTGTGTGTGAGCCTTTTTGGGAAGGCTGCTAGCAAGGTGTAGCATCACATTTTTATCATTCAAACAGTTTGCACAGTTTCACACTGCAGAGCGAGCTGTACATTGGAGGCACTTGATCCTGAGAAGATTAATGTAATAACTACAATTTTTATTTGCATTGTAACAACTTAGAACTTCTGTTCAAGTACTGGAGCCCTGTTGTGCTGGGCACTGTTCTTGTTTAATAAAAAAATAACTCTGGCGTCTGATTATACGCTGAGGCCATAGGTGAGTGCAAGAGCTAGAATTAAAATGCAAGATAATGCAGAATTGATAATGGCTCGTGTAATAGCAATGGTTAAAGAATGCTTGTTGCCTGAAGGGTGGTAAGAACAGAAATAGACCCTCATTACCCTGGAAGCTGCAAAATAAAATCTGAAGCAACAGTGGTGTCTTTGTGTTGCCTGTTCTCATGGGAAGTAGAGACGAGGGCTGATGCAGAAGAACATCATGTCTTTTGACATCAAGGCTGTCTTGGCCACAGCCAGAACAAGCGCATACGGGGCTAAACTGTTCAGGTTCTTCAGGGACCTGAAAGCATATCTCTGGAGGATTATGTGATTTTCTTACTCTGGAAAACCAAGGGATGTAACTTCATGCACCACAGCTTTCTTCCCTGTTTGTTATTCTTACTTGTTTGGGGGTGGTGTGATGGCTTCTATCTATATGAGCTTTATGGTGGATGCCCAGTAATATCTTAAGCATTGAGCTTTCTGCTGTATTAAAACTATCTGTATTCATATGCAAGCAGAGGTGAAATAGTAACTAATGGTAACTAACTTGGGTGTTCCTGCTAAGTTTTAAAACTATTATGTTGAAAAAGGAAGCTTTTGATTAAATCATGAAAGACATGATCTCAGTACAATTTTTATGATTTCTTGCATTTCAGATCAAGTTAACTCATTCCTAAGAATGCCTCTCCCTTTGGTCTCTTGGCGTTTCACAGACATAGTGTTGTGACCATTTACATAATTATCTACATGGGCAACTCTTTGTCATCTATCGTACTTTTTCCCTCAGGATCTCTTGATTCTTTTTCTGCAATCTTTTGAAGTCCAGCTCATGATTTCTGGGGTGTAGGTATTGGCTTGATTAACTTCAAAGAGACACACCACTGACTATCACATTAGCTTGTCAGCTGGCCTCCAGCAGACACTGTGATTCTGAATTGGAATTGAGTAGCTTTTCTGTAGTTATCTTTTCCCCCGTTCCCCCCGCCAAGAGCAATGAAAAAATAATTAAAGATGAAGGTTAAACAATGTCATTCAGTATATGTTTATTTTCTAGTTACTCGTATCTGCTATAACTTTAGATGGAGAAAGGTGTAGGAAATATTTTTTGTGTCTGTTATTCACTATTTTGCTGTCCTAAGAAGAATCCATGAGAATGTGGAGATGTGGCAGAATTGTAACCAAATCCTTTCCCAGGACTTTGGGAGTTTGAAATAGCATAAGATGTGAAATGATAAAGTCTGGTATGTTTTGTATTTTCCTTTTTAAACTAAAAATTGACTGACAAAACTCTTTGTCCCTAAATTCTGTGCAGTACTAAGGATCCAAAGGTCAATGCAACATATTTTTTAAATGTTGATAAAACTATAAATCATCTGTCATGTATAATCTTTTGTATAAACTGCGTCCTGTTAAAGTCAGTTATGTGATACATTTATATTTCTTACTGTACTAATTTTCCTACCTTATTTTTTTAATAAGAGTTTTAAGCATATCATCTGGCCATGGTAGTAGATGACTAGAGCTATTTCATCATGAAGAGATATCTGTGGGATATGAAATAAATTCTTGACATTTTGATAAAGGTAGCTGAGGATTTTTAGGGAAAGAGGAGGTGTTTTCTTGGTAGAGATGGTCTCTATGGTTTTTGGGATGGTATGGTTGCGTCTTATTTTTCCTAATAACCCCCTTTTCTGCCTTTAATTTCTGTATGCAAATTATAGATAACGAAATGTGAGCTCACTTAAACATGATGAGATTGAAAGTTAAATGTGCACAGACTATTAAAAAAGGTTTGCTTTTCTGAGATGCTAGGTGGAGTTGCTAGTGGGCAGCACTGGAATTTAGATACCCTTCTTACTGTGATTTACATAAAGACAATATGGGAAAACATATTTAGAGCTTCAAGAAACTGCCTATGTGCAATGTATAGGAGACAGTGTGTCCATGTTGATGGGAAATACACAGTTCCTCTATATGTTTCTGTATGTCAGACAAGAGACATGCATAAGTATTGTCAGATTCGTTTCTTAACAATTAGAAATGAATGGAATCATTCAGTTAGTTATAATAATAGTTTACAGATTATCTAATGATATGAACAAATTAGACTGAGGTTTTTTATAGGGCACTATTTCAGATATATTGATATACAGACACACCATGACTGCATCTGTCGGCCTCTTACTCGTTTGATGTATCCCAGTTCTTTTAGAAATACTGTCTCTTAGAATGCAGTTTAATGCACTGCAATCTCATATAGTCTTCTGTACAAATAAGACTGTACATATGCAATAAAGCTCTGTAACTGACCTATGTAATGAAAGGAGAAATGAGGAATTAAGAATTCAGATGTCTGATTCCAGAAACCAGGGCTAACCATATAACACTCCAATTAATACTGAATACTGCATATTATTTGATTATAATTCAGAAAAAATTTTTTTGGTAGGTCACAGCAGGGTGGCTTGATTTAAATCACCAATTTTAATCATGATTTAAGTCATCAGGCAGGAAACCTGTACTTAAATAATTAATTTTAATCTGTACTTAATTATTTTCCTAAAGAAATTTTGTCCTAATGGTGCATATAAACAATTAAAACATACTGATTTGCAACCAGATATAATCTTATGGTAATGATTTATAGTATTTTTGCTAACAGGGAAGCTATATTAAAGGTATGTAAGTAATTAATTATATCACCTAGCATATACTTATTCATATGATTAACTTTTGTATTTTATGATATCAGAGAAGGAGGAATGATGTGTGTTGTCTGCTTTGAGGATGCTTTGTTACCTAGGATTTTTTCAAGAAGCATGCTCTGCTTCCAGAAATGAAAATTAGATGATTCAATAAATCACTTAAGGAGAAAAACCTGTGATGAAATAGATATTTAATTTTTAAAAGTAATTCTTAAGAAGTTTGACTTGTGTTTTCAGTAGACTCAATGAACACAAGAGGTATTAACTGTAGTGAGTTACCTAAGCTCAGCACACACTGAATTTTCAAAATTGAGATACTTAAATGACTTGCAATTTAATTGTAGTTAAGCATTGTCTACCCAGTTAAAAAAGGATCTGGGAATTCAGATCCATCTTCACATGTCCAAATGACTTTGAATGTATTTCCCCATGTCTTTCAGAATTCTGGAGTTTGCAGATTTTGTAGTCTTCTGCATTTTTCTTACTCAAGATAGAACGAAAATACCATCTCTCTGTTTTTAATCTTATAACTGGGTTTCTCAATAATGAATTTATCCCAGTGAAGAAAATATACCATTTTTAGTAGATTCAAATGTTAAGAATAAATATTAGTTTAAGTAAAAAATCTGGCTTAAATATCTCATATAAGATGTTTATCTCTTAAATATCATAAGAGAAAAAAATCAGAGATACCTGGAAAAAATTAAGTTTTCAGATGGGCAAAGGAAAGAAAAACTAAAGGTTCCTTCAAGAAAACACCTCCTCAGAACAGCTCTGTTTCTCATGGCAGTGACTTAATGGACATGCCAAATAATCTTCCAAGGAGTCATTACACCACATCATAGCAATGACCTATGAAATAAAGACTCCTATTTGCAAGTGACAGAGTTGCATCTAAACAGTTATTGTGGACAGTGTGGTTAAAATAAATATATACTCTGCAGGAAATGTTGTGATTGTGATTTAATGAGTAAAGAGTAGGCTCTTTGTGAGGTCAGTAATTAAGTTTTTATCTCATCTGTAATTAAAGACATTTCTAAATATGTATAACATACTGTAGAAAGTTTTAAAATAAAATACCCTATGTTTATTTAATAGTCAGTGTTAGATTAGCAACTCCTAAAGCAAGGAGACGAGTTAGATCTTTAAACTATGTTTTGCTGCAGCTCAAACCCTTAAAGAAAAGCAATGGCAGAATGTGTGTTATAGGCAGATGTGCTGCTTTAGGTTGTAGGCTGAGCTGTGATGCCTGCAGTGATTTTAAGCTTTCTAGATGGCATATGTCTAGATGCCTGTTGAGTTTGGCTTGATAACAGAACAATAATTGAATGCCTTCTAGACATTGAGATGCGCTAGGTTCTAGAGAGGCTTTCACTGAGATGGCAATAAATTTAGGGGAGTTGTGTGATTCACTCGGGGAGAATTTTCCCCTGCCAGAACCCAGGGGTGAGGTTTTGCAGCAGGGCTTACTGCCATCGTCAATAATGTCTGCATCTTATGATCAGCTTGTTTGTCTGCGGTCTTTGCTGGCTGAAAGGAAGTGGATCCATGACACATATCTAACCCTTAAAGTACCCTTCCTGCTACACAAGTCAAATAATCTTTCCCTAACTCAGTGGTATCCCTGTGTTAGCCACAAAACAGGACCGCCTGTGGTTTTTCAGCAAAGCTCTGCAGCTCCCAGTAGGAGGCGTGTTGTTTTCCTATACAATGAACTTGGTGGAAAATATAATATCTTCATCCTTCTTCCCTATAAGGTTAACTTTATGAGAAACTGGTCCAGCTGGTGCTGATTTATACAGTCCTGAGATGCAGGGAGAAAGGCAAATCTGCATTCTCTGCAGTAAGACCCTGGGAATGATCTCGACTGTCATGTCAGATGAAAATTCATGAGTCTACACTGTCACCATGTGAGGCAGCATAATAGAATATGGTCTCATTCGTATAAATTTCTGTTTTCTTCCCTTGCCACTTGTCTTTTTAGCTATTAAACAGGGTTAAGGGCCCTCTTGTCACTGTTATTAATACATAGAATCCACATCAAGGAGGCTTTTGCCCTTTTATTCCATGGGAAGTTTCTTTCAATGTTAGAATTAGAAGTGAATATGAAAGCTGAAAAAAAAAATCAGACTGAGAAAGGGGTAGATAATCAGATATTTTTCAGGAAAGAAAACTGAAGGGAGATTATACATGTAATTGGACAGTTTAGAGACACTTTTCATCCCTGCTGATCTAAAAGAGGGGAAACTTGGTCTAAACAATAGATCTCTGCCCTCATCGTAGAGCATGTTAGAACTGGGTACAGCCGAAATCTTTATCAAAAATTTTTGACTGTTAGGGGCTTGTTGTTGTTCATTTCAGCAGCTAAATGATTCCAGTCACTACAGGGATTTGCTCTTCAGGTTTCTTAGCTCAAGGAACTGAACTTTCCCTTCAGGAGGATTACCAGTAGCTCCTATAGACCTAATCAACATAAACCTTCAGCCCAGCAGGCAGGTGTCACAGTAGCAGTTCGTTTACAAGGTAAGTAGGTACAAGATGTGAGAAGTTCAGAATTAGTCATGCGAGTCTTCTGTCATTTTTATCATTGGACCCTGCAGGGAGGATCTGATTAAATGGATATTCAACTCTTTGCATTAATGTGCACTCAATTTTAATTTGCATATAATTAACAGCACAAAAAGTATAATTTTATTATTTGCTGTTGGAAAGCAGATCTCTGTTAGCAAGGACCTACATGCAGTTGCTAATGTGTGATATAAATGACTTTATACCTCTTTCTGTTTCCTGCAGCACATTAATTTCAACATATATTTTGTTTGGTATAAAGTGCAACATCCAGGTTGTTTCCTGAACTAAGTTACTTCATGTGTTCTATCTTGTAGCTCCTTAATGTAAAAAAGAATCTTGTAGACCTAGCAATCTCCAAATGCCCTATATAGTTTCACTGAGACATATGTTAGGAGGTAAGGTGAGTGGTATAAATCTCAGCCTAGGGATTTGGTTTGGATTTCAGAGGATCTTGGTTCTGTCTGCATCTTCTGACATCCATCTGGGAAGTGTCAGGGAGCAAATCAGTTCACCTTTCTGCACCTCTGTTTCCCCTCTCACTGTTGCTAAGCTGGTCAATTAAGATTCTCTGGACTAGGGTTAGAATAAGGGAAGAAGAGCTCTGCTCATATATTTACTTGGTGGGTCTATGGCTCTTGTTGGGCATAAATTTCTTCTGTAAAAATTAAAAATTAATTTCCATACTTAAAGCGTTTTTTTTTTAATCTATCAATAAGTTATATTTGAATACAGTTATTTGATTCTTTTTTTCCACTCTAAACAAGGATTGCTGTCTCTTAGGACAAAATCTTTAACTTGCATATTTCAGTAGCATCCTGAACTATATTGTTGACATGGTGAGGCTGCTGTTGGCAAACTACTAATTTTCAGTGTTTACTCTTCTCAGTCTCTTATCTGCTGCTTGCTGGAAGGTTAGTGGCTGTATCCAAGCAATTATCCTGTATTCTTTTTCTACAACATGTGCTACTGTGGGTGTACTGGACAAGATAGATTTTTATTTCAATCTAGCATGGCAGTTCTCATAATCTCATATTAACAGATGTAGGTCTTGCTACCTGCTGACTCGTGAGCATGACCTTTCTGCTCAGAAACCATACCCCAGTAATACATACCATCAAGACTTCCTGAATGGACAGCTATAGTAGTGCTATAGAATATTGTATACTCTGCTCTTCCAGCAGCCTTAGATCTATAGCAGCATTGGAAATGCTGTAGTTCATTAGATTATGTTATTGCAATGAAATGGTACAGTAGCAGTTAGCAGAAGTTTCTACGCTGATTACATGACAAAAGCAGCACATCGTGTATGTGGTGTTGCACCAGCATTTGAACCAATACATACCACTGGTTCATAAAGAGAGAAGTGTTAAGAAACAGTGTTAGCAGATTTAACATATTATTGTGAAACTTAAATTTAGATTAATTGCATTTTTTAATAGAAAACTCTTCCACCAAAGTATATTAGAAGTGATTTACACCAGAAAATTGAGTTAGTCAAAGTTTTACATATTGAAAGTCATCTCTACCCAGATCTGGAGAAATGTAGCACAAAAAGTATCTTCCTATTAAATTGTATTAAGTAGACTATCATTTGAGGAGTGAAATAATTACACAACTACATGGAATAGTTGCGAATTTCTAAACTATATATTTCTGAGGTGAAGTTCATACTTTTTTCTTAATCCCTAACTTGAGCAGTACTCATGGATGTGCACTTCCCTGGCTTTTATGTTTTAAGTTGCTGGAAAGGAAATAGCTCTTAGTCCAGTAATTAGCAGTTGTAAGAGCACTTACTTGGATGGAATAAGACAACTAGAGGTTCTCTGATATTTTCCTCAGTTGACAGTGGATCAAAATATAGGTACATAATATTTCTTTACTTAGCTTCAACATTTTGTGGCTATTTCCAATAAGATAGATAAAAACCATCAGCCATGTGAATGTTGTATGATGAGATATGAATACTTACATCTGGTAAACCTTAATTTTTGCAGTGTATTGGAGGCTGAAAAGCCTTAACACATATTCAATTTCTGGGCAGAGTTAGAACTAAAGAAGTTCTTTGAAGGACTCAGAGGGTAGTTTAGCAGCTGTTGCTTTTATAATTGTACCAGGAGGCTGAAGCAATTATGGCACTGTGGTGTGAAACTCTGTTCTAGTCTGGTTGCAATGATTATTTAAAAAAAACCAAACCTGTAACACCATGCAGAATTTTATTGTAACTTATTGAAGCAATAGAAATATTGATTTGAGCTGTCTCTTCCTGGTTTGGATACCTAGTACATCTTTTGTTCAGTAGCATATGGTCTTTGTATCCTGTTTAATGTACCTTTTCTTGGGCCTGCATGTGCCAGGAGAAAAGTTTCTGCCTTTTGCGCATCTATAAGCAGCAGTAGATCGCTGCTGGAAAGGAATTACAGTAATTGACTGGTGTGGTCACAAACAGTTAACTCTGTGGGAGAGGTGTTAGGGCTAAATGATGTTATAATGACATTTGTGCTCAAATAAATGATACCAGCATAAGGAAATTTACAAGTAGTTTCCAAATGACCAAGAAATGGAAGTAAGCAAGTCATAAATTAGCACATTCATTTTCGTAGCAACAATCTGACTCCATCACACGCTGCCTGTGGGGCTTCATCAGTGAGCAATAGGGATGACGTGCTGTAGGGGAAGCAAGTTTCAAGCTTTTTGAGAAGTGACACAACAAACATAAGCTGAATTTAGGGTTTTCTCTAACCATGTATGCTGAAAGCATTTACAGAAGACAGGACATTCTCATGTTTTGTGTCCTTAAAATGTATTTGTTTTATCACAGGCAGAAGAATTTTAGTGAAACACTAAGGCCCAGGATATCTCAAGATTTAGGCATTTAGTTCTTATTTACGTGTTTCTGATCTTACTGATGAGAAACCCATAGGAGTGACACTGGTTAGACTGAGCTCATACTGCTAGTACTGTTGCTATTACGGCTTTTTCCAGAGACAACATTCCTCACCCTAGTCACCAGCAGCTTCTTTTATTGGAATAATAAGGCATATTATAGACAATGCTGACTCTATATGTATTGTATAGTCAAATATATATGTACCTTCTATCCTTTGCAATGATCTATAGTGAGCTTCTCTCCCATGGGAAGGAATAGAGTGTGACTCAAGCATATTTCTCACACAGTTACAGATGCTGTACTTCTTGGTCCACATAATTGCCATGTACCTCTGTAAAAAAAAGATTTCTAGTCTTGTCTATTGCTGCTCCTGGGTCACAGCAGCGTATGGAACCAAAGGTGGAATAGGAAGAGATTTCTACTTGCAGTTGCCAGTTGTCTTCATGAGCCTAATTCCTTTATCTGATGCAATGCTAAGGGAAACCGTAACTGGGCATGCTGGATGTGACAACCTTCTGTTTGTCTAGTTATGGTAGGACGTCTGAAGTTCACACAGCTCAGGTTTGCCTGATTCATGACTTTGTGGCCATAATTTTAACTGAAGTGATTAATAATTGGTAATAATTAGCATATTAGAACAGTGTTCAAAAAGTCTTTCCTGAGGCACGTGGAAAGCTGTAGAGTGTAATGAACACAAATTATAATACCATAAACAAGGTTAAAATGGAAATTTGATGAAGTAAACTGCATAACCCTCATATCCCTTTGTCCACCTAGTAGTCAGGCTGGAGATAACGTACATTCTAATACACTGTTGTAATGTATCTCTCAGTCAGTGAGAAACCAATGTGAGATTATTGTAGTGGCTGACCACAACAAATAAAAGCAAGATTGTCATAAGTAATTTATGTGATTATGAGACTGAAGCATTAATGCAAACTGATAGGTGTACTTCGCATCTGAAAGAGGAATTGTATACTCTGAATCTGCTCTAGGCACTAGGAAACCCACATGGTCCCAGGAATATGTGATTGTACGAATAGGAATTTACTGTCTTTTCTTGTACGTGTGGTGCAAAAATTGGGAGTGCTATTTTCTTCAGTGATGGCTGGTCAAGTATCAGCTGTGTCCTTGAAGTTTCCCGCTCTTCTTTTGTCACACACTGAGCTGTGACTTGTGGACTTTTGTTGTAGATCATACATTTGTTAGCTTTGGAAGTATTTTGTGTGGCTTGTAGCACATGTGAAATGAACGCTCTTTGAAGAGGCTCTTCATAACGGCTTCATATTTTTTCCTCAATAACATGGTTCTACATGTAACTTTATTTTTGAGAGCTATTAGTTAAAATATTTTAAAGTATGATTTATTTTACTTACCTTTGCAGTTTATAGAATATCTGTGGTTGCAGGCCAGTGTGGCCAACTTGGTCTACTCAGATATGTCTGCAGCTTTATTTGGGTAAGAAAAAAAAGGTATTGAATTTGGAACTCAATATAAACTAAAGACTACAAAAGTGCTATCTTTAAGAACTTGAAGGCACATGGATTAAAGCAAGTGTAGTTTACCTGCAGAAAGTCTAAGGATCTGCAAATCTACAAATAAAATATAATAATTTATTTTTGGGATCTGACTAGGAAAACGCGTATTTTGTCCAATAGTCACTATTCTAACTTAGTAGAAGGAAGCTTTCACACAGTGGTTGTTGCCAAGGTAACCACTTCCTTCATATCCATGTGTTCAGCATATGTGTATCACTTTATCTCTTAGCTCTCAGAGGCAATATCATGGCATTGCATTTGGGAAATGATTTTTTTTTTTTTTAAAGCATATAAAACCTCCAAACATCTAGAAGATTCATTAAATGATCTCACTCAAGAGAGACTTAAATTATTCTTTTGGGGTTCTTTTATGGTAAAGTCCTGAATGTGATTGAGTCTTTATCTCTTCAAACTCAGTGCAGAAGTAAATTTAAAAAGTAAACAAGTCAGTGACAGTATTTTATTTCAAATGAATACGTACAATGATTTATGGATTATACATACACACAGGCATATAGATAAATGGAATCTGTTTATATATGTATGCAGCATGGATTGACAAAAGGAAACCTGAAGAGGTCTTGCTATCTTTATCTTCCTCATGGTTGATACATTTTGGTGCTAAATTCTATTAACTGTCCAGCCACCTGTACCCGTTTGAGACTGGGTCACTTCAGTCATTGGTATCGAACAAATATTCAGAACAGGAGTATTTGTGGTGCTGGAGTGAATTTAGAGTAACTATTTCAGATTTATTCTTGTGAAACTTGCCATGATGACTAACGAGGAATGAGCAGCTTGGCCAACTTCAGAATTTACTGATCATCTTCAAAGAGCTTGGTAAGAGAGTTAATGTAAAGGTTTTGAAAGACCCACCAAACAAAAGGGCTGGGGAATGGACAGACTTGCATGCCTCATCTGAAGTACCAACAGTATCATTTTTAGTGAAGTTGAGCAACTCCGGTTCCTACAGGCATAGCAGAACCAGGAGTATGCAGCTTTTGGAATTTATCTTTTGAATCTCAAGTTAGTCTTGCAAAAACCCTTATATATATATATAAAAAAAAAACCTAGCAAACAAATGGATGTTTCCTCTTGGGTTAAGTGTTTTGTGTGAGATAGAATTAAAATGCCAAAGCCTCCATGAGCTGTCTTCCTATTGGCACGTGAACAAAGTTTAAATAATTGTATATATAAAAAAGATTGTGCTAATACATTTTAGCAGATGTTTTAACTATATCTTGGATAAAATTCACCCTGTTTTTTATCACACCTCATAAATTTGATGTTTTTATTGTTTTAAAGCTTCCAGAAAGTATGTTTTTTCTTTTATTTGTATATCTTTTTTTTTTACACTTAGAGCCAAAAAAATTTTTGGCTTATCTGGTGATCATTAGAGAGGAAAAGATACTGATTTAACAACCATTAGATAAGATCCTTTGAGTAAGGTATTGCTGTGGTTTGACCCAAGCTGACAACCAGGACCACAGCGCCATACTCTTGCTCACCCCATTTGGGTTGGGGGAGAGAATCAGAGAAGTAAAAATGAGAAACCACAACATTGTCCAACTCTGAAATCCATTCAACTGGATAAATTATTGGATGTTTTATGAACCTTTATGGACTTTACAGACATTCCCCATGGGTGGTCCATGGACTAAGGGAATGACATCAGTGTATTATATCAAAGGATGGGGAAGGGTGATGGTGGTTAATGAAGACACACTTTTTTCATAATTTTAAGACTTGGGTTATAGAATTAGTACCTTTCATGAAGTTTGACTTTTGTTTTAATCCACACTTGATGTTTTTTATGCTACTTTTGACTGTTTTTGTTTATATTGTAGCATACAGTACTCATCTCAGTTTGACTGTCCTGTTCAGAGGGAGCCAAACTTGGCTAATCCCTATTGGAGAGCAGTTCATGCAGATAATTACCTTACAAATACTGTCTGAGTTTCCTCTTGGAGAAAATTGCTGAGAGTGTTTCTAGAAGAGAGCCTTGGAGGCAGGTGTGTGTTGTGGTGGGCCAGGGTGACAAACTGTCCCTATAGATACAGGCTTCTAGGTACTCGATGTATTTCAGTATCTTCACATAAGATTTATGTATCCCTTGGTGTGCTGTAGTATTTTTATAGTTATTTGAGTGACTGATTAACATGTAATAGAGTTTCATACTTACTTTTTTGCCACTGACTTCTATACATAAGTTTCTTGATCTAACAATTCAAGATCTTGGACCGCTCTTCAAAGAACATGCTTGAACACAGAAGACAAATAATATTAAAAAGAATTATAATTTCCAGATTATAACTCTTCTTTAAACCTCTTGATTATTAACACGTATGATGTTATAACTAAACCTAATCAAGATAATTGAATAAACAAAGGGGTTTTTTTTGTCCTTTTGATACTGTGTAAAATACTGTCAAAAATAGGCCAGAACTGGGTGTAAATTTACTCTTCTATCATATACCTCAACCTTATTTCTGATAGAAATGTTATTTACTTAGTCAATGTTCCAGAAAAATCACGCTGTCTTGAGATCTACTATGCACACTGAAAGCAAAATTTTGGGTGTGTGTGTCTCCACCATGCAGTGGTGTCTCCAGAGCTACTGTTTTGTTGCATCGATTCTTTTTTTAACTTTCGGTGTAATCGCCTGCACTTTTGCTTTTACATACTTGTAACTTGAAGGGAATAATCTGTAATGAGCAAGTCCCCTGAAGCAAACCTGTAGTGTCAATGTGGTGTCTGTAATGGAAATGCTCCCTTTTAGCTGTCAGTTTTGTTACCAAGTGCTACTGTGCACCAATGTTAATTAGTAATGTGTGAGGGCTGATTTAAAGACCAGGTGCTGAGCAAATTAAGAAGCATCAGTTCCCTGCAGTGAAGCCATAAGTCCCTAGAGTTTCTTTGTGTCCTTATGCCCAAATTCCACTGAAGTTAAATATATACTTGTGTACTTGTTACTTAACAATGACAGTTGGATTTAACTATATCAACTGTATGAAAAAGAATGTGAAATCTTATTTTGTGTTCCTGAGCACTTACAGGTCTTTATTTCTAAATTCCAGTCAGTTGGGACTTTTTTTAGGCATGGCTTGCTGGTGTACTGTGTGGGTTTTTTCCCTTGCTTTCTCTAAAGGGATCAGGATCTCTCAAGCGTTCCTACCCTGCTCCCCAACTGTGTTCATTAGCAATGTTGGTGCTTCAGATCAGTTGCCCATCATGTTAGGGCTGGCTAAGTGAACCAAAGTCCAGATACTCATCCTGGTGGTCTACCTAATGTCTGATAGTGCCTAAGGTTTTTGCTGTTCTCCAGGTGGAGTAACAGAAATAAGGATTTTTGTATTGCTAAAAGCACTTGGGTGAAAGCTCAGAAAAGAACACTTATCTTTACACAGTATTTCCCATCCCCAACTAAGAAGAGTCAATTCTGTCGGCTTTTTAGTAAAGAACCACCATGTTATACCACCTCTGAATGCAGGTGGCCCCTTGGCTTATGGTTGGATGTAGTACAGGTAAATCTCCCTGGGCAGTTGAGGGCAATAGTGTTAAACCACCTCAGGTAGGTTTGCTGGAAGATGTCTGGCAGAGCCTCAAACTCTTACGATTTAGCCTAAGTGTCTAAAGGATATTGGGTCTTAATACAACCAAAGAGTGGACACCACGTCAACGAAACGTACTGCAAGGCGCAATGAATAGCTGTTGGCAAATTCTAAGAAGTGGGGTTTTTGGTTGTTGTCAGGTAATTATTTGCTGGTTTTGAGGGGGAAAAAATATCCCTTTCTCATCAGAATTTCATGCTGACTGTCCACGTACTAAAGGAAAATAATTTTGTTTTCTGCAAATGCTATTTATGAGTGTATTTTTATGATCTTTTTACATTTGGGAAGAGATTTGCATGGAAGAGGTTAAAAATAAAGGGAAAACTAGAAAATCTTTTGTTTTTAAAAAACCTAAACCCCACACCCACACCCTTGTTGCCATCTTTTGGTTAAAACAAACATTGGAGTTTGCATTTATACCAAATTTAATGTAGAAATAACCCCCCACTTTCTGAAACAACTACTGCCCTGCCTTTTTTTTTTTTTCCTTATCTGTTTAGCTGTTACAGTAGATGCAGGACCTGCTTCCACCCACTTTCTGTATGCTTTGTTGGGCAGGTGCTCCACAGCTTCTTGGTGTGTATGGCTGCAAAAATCCCAGCAATTCTTTTATCCTGCCACCATCCAGATCCTGCACGATGTATCTCTGAAATCAGAGGAGTTCTTTGCAATCTTACATGACTGTATGGGACTTCATTCTGCCTGGCATGTCCAGTAGTTAGTCTAAGATTTATTTGCACATGAAAGTTTTGTCAATTAAAAGAGATAGACAGACACACACACACACACACACACACACACACCCCACCCCTATTCTGCCTACAGATTCTTTGATAAAGAGAATATTCAGGGGGTAAGGGAATTTATTCAGTAATGGAAGGGGCAATAAGATATCCTGGTAGAAAGTGAGATTGTACCAGCATATTGCAGCTGTACTGGGGACAATGTCTGGAGAAGTGAAATAATTAAAACAATAGTATCAGTCTGGACACTTTTCCTGAACACAGTTATGAATTCTGATCTCAATGGAATGATCTAAAAGTCACTTACATAAATGATGTTTTTCAATTGGCTTGTACAGATTTTGGCT
The DNA here is from genome assembly GCA_004320125.1 of Scolopax mira. Taxonomy (NCBI): domain Eukaryota; kingdom Metazoa; phylum Chordata; class Aves; order Charadriiformes; family Scolopacidae; genus Scolopax; species Scolopax mira. The sequence continues at coordinate 113,343 of BJBW01003638.1, forward strand.
TCAGAACTTCTGTAAATCTCTGGGCATACATACACACACAAAAAATGCAAAGACCAAACATAAAAAGCTTATTTACAAAGAAAGATGAAAAAGGCCATCTGCTTGGTTTTTTATTGTTTTTATTTTTTATGAGTGTGATGTTTTTTGGAATTGCACATTCTCCCCAGAGCTGCCTCAGCATTGTAAATTGTTACATGTAGATGGTTCTGTTCTTTTGTTTGTTTTTCTCCTATATGTTAAGATTTCTAGGGCATATGTCTAAGAGCAGAAATCCTAGACTGTTCCAACAGTTACCTAAATAGCTCAGTAATAATTTTATAGTTTTAATTGCCTAAAATAGTAAGAGATTATTAACTTAAAACTAATACTGTGTGGGATAAAGAATTTAAAACTGGAGATCCTTAAGGCCAATATGTAAATATATACCTCTTAATCTCTAGCTATCTCTCCCTACCTTCCATGTCATGACTGATAAGTCCCAGAAGGATCTCTATGAGCTCTAACTGGGTATCTGGTCAGCTCTATCTACAGTAAAAAAGATGATAATTAGGGTTAGGCAAACATTTTGGAAGTGCCTTAGTGAATGCATTCCCCTTTTCATTCTTTTTCACATCTTTAATGGCTTCTGTAATAACAGGCTGATTTCCATAACATTTTATATTTAAGAACAATTTGTGTTTATGTAGATCAATTTTAGGCTATAGTTAGAAGGCAAACTGTTTGTATTAGTATTCTTTGGACATTTTTCCTTTAAGTGGCAATTTAATACTTTAGATGGAAAACCTACTGCTTCTGATGACATAAGCAGTGGTCTCTGATTTATTTATTTTTTTTAAATGCTGGGAATCAGGAGACTTGCAACAGAGCCTGATAGTAGAAGAGTGAGAGGAGTCACTTAATTTCAGCATTAGGAAGGGCATTTCAAGATAGCTATAGATTTGCTTGTGCAATAATTCTCTGTAAATAATAAAGAAAATTTAGGGTTTCACCTAAAAATGAAAATTATAACAGGTGTGTTGATGACTGCATTATCTGTAATACTGTATGATACCACAAGTAAAATGAGAGCTCTTCAAATTTTCTGCTTCTTTAAGGAGTGATTGTGAATTTCTTTTTTTTTTTTGGCTGTGGACTTGTCAGTCAACATGAAAAATGTAGAGAGGAAGTTTCTGTAATTATAAACTGAGATTACAACAGTATTGGAAAAAATCAAAATACAATTTAGCAGCAAAACAGCCTAGTAGAAAATGATGGAAATGGTGACTATGCTCTGATTTTACAAAGATCTGCAGTTGCACAGGAGTTTTTCTCTTTCAAGTCAAGCTTTCTAAACAACATGTGTTATAAAGTATAATTTATTCCAAATATGTAGTTATACAGCAAATCACCCATTACCAGTGTTGTTCCAGATTTGGATTATTGTATATATTGTGTATCTTGCCTTATTCATTTGTTAAGAAAGGATGCATTAGTTTTGTGAAACTAATGGCAAGCTTTCAGTTTGCTTAAGCTGAACAAAAATCATAAGGTTTTAGTACAAATATGTTCTACATTTGGTAGAGACTGATAGATTGAGTTGGAAGACATAATTTTTTTTTTTTTAATATATTTGCCTAACACCTTCCCTTTGAATATTATTTCAGCCTAGGAATCTCACGTATTAATTGAAGAGGTTAGGTTTGTACCTGCTCACTCCATTAACAGCTGTTACTAATTAGTGGAGCTTAGTCATTAAGGAACCTGCTGGGGTTTGAGAAGAACAATTTATATTTTTTCATGGCATTTAAGCACACAATACACTTGTGAGTGGAAGAGTTTCATTTGGGAGCACTCAGGTTTAGCAATATTAGCATATCTCTGATGGGCTAAACTGGAGCCGCAGACGAATAGCCACAGGACAGGAGGCTCAGGAGAGCCCCAGACCTTGAGTAGGTGCTCCAGGAGGTGTGTTTCAGAGCAGCCTTTGGGCTATAGCTGTGCCTGCAGCCTGGAGAGCAGCGTGTGGCCTCCTCCCTTTGTGCTTTGCAAAGTTGCAGCGTTTCAAGCTTTAGCCTCAAGCAGACTTTGGACAACAATTTTCATTAAGCCTCAGTATATGGACAATATGATGTCTCGGAAGAGTGTGGGGGAAGTGAATTGCTTCTTCATGGGTTGTACAGGGCATGTCAGGCTGGGTACACGCAGTGTAATCTATTTGAAAGGTGCAGCCTGGTTCCTTAATTCATTAATTTTGTTCTGTGGAGTGGAACCATTTTCTCACCTTCCCTAATTTAGCCATTGCTTCCCATAGGTAGTGGTATACTTTGTGTCTGTTTCCAGAGTGTGTTATTTTAATAAATCCCATATTAATTCCAGAAGCCAGAAGGGTGTTTTTTTTTTTAGTGTATGTCTTTGTTGTGCTCTTTTGTACAATCTCTGATGCGAGCTTCCCTGTGGAGTGTGAGGACAGCAGTTCTGATTAGTTTCTCTGCTGGGGAGAGAGGAAAGAGGAAGCCTTCCTGCTCCCTTTCCCCCTTGAGCAGCTGTGTAGGACAAGTCACACACTGTTGAGCTGACTTCAAGATTAATGTTAGCCTCTTCTGAGGTTACTCTTTCTAATGGCATCTTATTTTAATGTACTGGATTACATTATTGGGTAAGTCCTTAAACTTTTAGGGCAGATGGACTTCCAGATCTATCTGGCTATGTTGGATTTAAACTTTAAGCACATCCCTAATGTATGCTGCTGCGTAGTTCTTTGCTAATGGTATGTATGTAGTAAGATGGTTGAGTTCTTCCTCACAACAGTTTTGTTACATCAGAAGCTTTCTGTACTTGAAAATATTTAAGTGTCACAGAATAAAAGTGTACTGCAGTTTGGTACGTATGTTGGATGAAGATTGACAGTCATTCCAAGTAAAGACAATATTCACATATCCATGTACATGGTTATACTTTCAACCACACAAAAACCCCCACACAAATAAAAATCAAAATAATCAGAGGTGATCTAGTGATTGAACTCATACAGTAACAAAGAAGAAATTGAAACCTGAGAAATTAACATTTTGTGGATATGCTACTAATCAACAACAAATGACCACAGATTTCTCTCCTGAGCTTCAAAACAACATGTTTGAAGGGATATGCCTACGGATGGGAGGGATGAAATAGAAGTATCTAGTAATTTATTTCCATGGTGAACAGAAGAGCTTTTTCTATTCCTTGGACTCTTGCAATAAAACAATAGCAACCTCCAGACACTTCATGCAAAGGACATTCTCAAAATGATTTCTTTATATTTTGTTGGGAACTATACTTGCTATATACTAACAGTACACCATAGTTTTGAATTTATGTAATTACCAGTTGAAAGATGAGGGGTAGTCCCTCCCCTTGGAAAATATCTTAAGCACAACACGCATCCGATGGAAGAAGTTTTTCTCCAAAAGCAACCCCCTACCCTTCCTAAAATTATTTCTTGGGTATAATTTATAGGCCTCAGAAGTAAGTGATCTTCAGGAGGGATTCTTCTTAGCACTATCAAGAAAATGTCTAAGCTGCATCAGAGGCAGGAAAAACATTCCCAATACCTCATCAGGACCTTGACAATAATAATGAATCTGGAATTCCATTTTTTTGGTGGCAGAATTTTAACAAGTAACTCCTGAGAGTCCCTGAAAGGCCTTTCCAGCACATTGCTGCTGATGGCCTGGTGCTGTGTTGGGATAGCTCATTGAAGCGTATATTGGTGGGGCAGAATATAGAAGCAGCAGCAATCAAAGCAAAAAATGGGGAATGGGGTAGGTTTTCTTTCCTAGAGTGTGTCCAGTCTTGAAATCATCTTTCAAACTGTCCATTTCATTTCGCTTGTCATATGTCCTGCAAAAATACAAAAGTGTTCTGGGTGCAGAACACTTACAATGGTCCGTATCAGGCACACAGGTGTTTAATTGATTTGGTTTTGGCTTTTCAAGATACTTGAGCCGAAGTTATTTGTGAATGAAGCACAGATTATTTTATAGAGCAGTAATAAGACATAGGATCAGATTTTCTTCCTTATTCCGGTCTCTTTACAAGCCTGAAGGAGCTGAAAAGCTTCTGATACTCCACTGATGGGAGTTCCCCAGACAGAAGCTCCCCATACCATTTGCAATCGTGTGAGCGTTGTGGAAAGTGACAGAAGTTGCTGCTGCTGCTTGGCTGGCGTGGGGGCTGCTGGAGGCCACAACAAACAGGGTTAGTCCAGTGTCGTCCAGTGAGCTGCAGAACAACGGGAGAGCAAATTCTGCAGCTGAAAACAGAAGGGTTGTTGCTAACTAAAAAATTGACCTATTTTAATCTGGAACATGTCGAAATATCTTGACAGTACGGGAAGATCCCCTTCCCCCTCCCACCCCTTCTTCAAAAAAACCAAAATCCTTCTGGCTAAAGGGAATTGGCTTTGCCAATTATTTCAGTTTTTATGAGGAACTGCAGAGGCTGTTCAAACTTCTGAAATCAGCCCTTCTAGGAACTAAATTGTGGCAGTGGAACAAAAGCCTTGGGATAATAGGATTTACCAGCAGTGAGGAGAAAATACATGGCTGTCTTCATTTGTTGATGTTTCCAAGTGTGCACCCTGTCAGATGAAACCCCAGCCCCTCGTCTCCAGCTACACAGCCATCGCTTGGGCCAGGTATGGGAATGACAGGTAATTTCGTTGCTGGGAGCGGGGCGTGTGACCTTAGCTTCCATAACTACCCTCTCTTGCATCTCCTGATGGATGACCTCATATGTCTTGTAGAAAGCCTTCATCTGTCAGGAGTTTCAGACTAAACTGCATGTTGGTCGTTTTGCTGAGGGTGCTATGAGCCTTTTCCTCGGGCCTTAAACTCCTATGAGCATTAGGGTAAGGACTGAACTGGTTTCGTTGGCTGTTAAACCTGGCTGTCAGCTTGTTTGAGAAATGGTATATGGAAAGAAAATATATGCATCTATGACATCATAATAGGATGACGCTAAGACCTTTTCACTCTTTTCTTGCTCCCACATCTTTATTTGGGGGGAAAGTCAGATAAAATGTGATCTTTTCCAGAATGCTGCCTTTTTTTCTTTATTTTTAAGATGCATTTCAAGACATAGGTTAAGAATAAGAATGAACTATTTACTTCATAGAAGTATTTTGAAATGTTACCTTTCTGGGCAAACTTTCCAGGAAGAATTTCTTCTCAATCTGTTCAGTACACAAAGATTTAACTCTGGAAGGTTGTGCTAAGTTGCGAAGTGCACTTCCTACATATTAAATACAAAAACAAACAAGCAAACAACCTCAAAAAACCTTTCATCACAACTATTAAACAACATCCCAAGCATGAGTCCTTAACTGAAGTAGTAGTACTTCCCTTGGTCTTTGTAGACTCACTGCCAATATAGCAGCAGCTTGAGTTAACCTAGTGGATAAGAATGATGCACTTAGAGATGAGAGGTTCTTCACAAGCTGTATAGCACTTTAAAATGCTAAGTACTTCCTTATTTGGAAGTACTTATCTTTTTTGTTTCTATGATTTCTTAATTTTTTTTCTAAAAAAGCCCCTGAAATCACATTAGGTTCTTTGAAGTGTTTACTTTCATATTAATAAATCTTCAAGGAAAACACACAATTTTTCTGATTGATTTTATAATTTGACACCTGCTTCTAAAGAAGATATTTAAAAAAAACCCCTAAAACCAGTATTAAGCAGTGTCATTCATTTCTGTTGGATGCTATCACGGGATAGTAACTGGTACACTACTGCCCGCCAGTACTTTCATTAATATTTTAACTCAAGGAATACTAGAGAATTAGGGGACACACTTTATAAGTGTTTATAAGAGTTTTCTCATCTGTTTCAAAAGCAATAGTTTCGGTAATTGCCATTTTTATTTCTTGGGAGTTGGTAAAAATCACTGTAGTATCTGAAGTCACAGGAGCTGTACTGGTTGGAATCGTCTGAGAACTGACTTGGTTGTTTTTTAACTTTAAAACATGCAAATCTCTTCAAATTCAGGTTTTGAATTCTCCTTTTCTTGGACTCTGTATTTCATGCTGTCTTTACTCAAGGAAATTTGAGTGAAGACTTGCAAAATAAAAATAAGTGTATTCTACAAGTGGTTTTGTCAGACTTTATACATCAGGCTACAAATTACTCTGGCCGGCTTAAAAAAAATCGAGTCACCTAAAACATGCACTAAACATCACTGCTGCAGAAAAGCACCATCTGCTTGATTGACTGTGTCACTGCAATCAGTGTGTAGGAAAAGCCAAGCAGAAAAAAGCCAAGGTTAGTCCATTGCAGTTGTTCTATTAATTAATTAATTGGCCAAAGGCTCCGTTTAAAAACAGAACTCACTTTTTTAAAAAGGAAAGATGACTTTAAGTGTGCAGCATCATAAAGATCTTAATAATCAAATATAAATCACTCTTAGAACTCCTGAGCTGCATGGGCAGAAAAAAACCCAAAAACCAGATGCAGTGAAATTTCATGCCAAATGTTTGTCTTCAAAAAAATTTTATGAAGTGTTTACTCTTTTCTTTATTATGATAAAAGTATCCTTAACAGTCATAGTCCACTGAATAACTATTTGTTTGAGCAGAACTGCAGATTTTTCTGATTTTCCTCTTGAAACTTTTCATCTAAGAGGTTTTTTTTGAAATAGAACACAGCTCCCCAGCTTTCTATAATTTTGAAGATTAGCTGTATTTTTTCTAGTTAAAAAAAAAAGGCCACAAGCAAACTTCTGGATTTAGCTAAACATGATAAAATTTTAATTAATCCATTAAAAAGGAGTGAGATAATCCTGAGCTCAGACCACTGTTTTGATTGTAGTTAACCTAGTCCTAGTGCTTAACTAAAAAGGGAATGTATTTTCAAAGCAAAATTCCTTACTTTTGTGCTAAACAAGGCCATGTTTATGGAATACTTTTAAATAAATAATTTTGATAGAATTAAACATTTTATTTTTTGTCATGGAGGCTCTTAAATGATTTTATAAGGTTGCAAGATAAGACCTCTTAGCGATACGTAACGAGATATTACATCCGTTTCCCGAGTGACACCACCTGGGTCCCACCCTTTCTACCTTTAGTCCTGTCTCAATACTTTAAATGTAAGTGATAGGTGGTAGCAGTCACCCATATCCTTGGAAAACACACTGTGGTATCCCAGGTGTCAAGCCTGAGGAGAAGCTACATAATGTTTCCTCTCACACAAACAGATAAAGGCTCCCAAGAGATAGTTTCTCTGCGTTTCCTATCTGGGTTTTCATTTCTGAGGCATTTACTGAAATAAGCTAAGAATGAAATACCACCTGCTCTGACCAGATGGTAAGTTTGTGGGACTTCATCAGATGCAGAAGCCGCATGAGTGTTTTGTACAAACAGGGATGGAGATCACTTTTACTCCCGGTTTCATTCTTTTGGTATAAATATTGCATAACAGTTCAGGAGCTTATTAAGTACATACCAAGCTTATTAAATTCTTTGGCTTTCATTCACTGAATCTAGTCAATTATACATCAGCGTTGCTATTGGTCTATGCAATCTGGTCTCTGTATTACATGTACTTCATAAAATTTCTGGCAAAGAGGATTTTATTCTTTACATTATTCTTATTACATTAACATTAAAGCTTTAGAACCTCATACTAGTTTTGACTAATGGAGTGTTTAGCCAATTTATCTCATCTCTGACAGTGGTCAAAAGTGGATGCCCTGGGATGAGTAAGAACAGCACAGATGGATGTGCTGCTTCTAGTATACCTTCTGATCATTCCACTGGTCCAGACAGTACTGTTCACATGTTCATTTTGTTTCTATAGATTGTGTTGGGTTTTTTCTCTCTAAATTTGTGCAGTGTTCCCCCAAGCTGGATCTTCCCAGCTCCTCTTTTTCTAGGAGTCACAATCATTACTGAGCAGTCTTCATGCTTTATAATAGTTTTAAGCAAAATTGTTAGATGTTATTGTTAAGAATTAAACTGTTTCCTCCCTCTTTTCATTTTGAAATCTTGTCTGAGTATAAACAAGTCCTGGGAATTTGGTAGTTTGTCCATTTTTTTCTTAAGTTTCTTTTAAGTGCTTTAATTTCAGAGGTATTTTTCAGGTTCCTCCAAAAAGAAGGGCCATGGTATTGGAATCTCTCTGGTCTTTTCCATGATTGGCACTGACACAAATTAATTTGGTTTCCTGCTACATTTTCTAGAGCTCATTTGTGTTCTGATCATCAGCTGGCTTGCAGGTCACCTGATACTATTTGTGTTCCTACAGTTAATGTGATAGTATTCATGTTTCTTATGTGTTTGAAGAAAGATTTATGAATAGTTCCAAGTCCTTCTGATAATTTTTCATTGATGTATTTTTTTTTATACCTTGGGTTTAGTTTAATTACTTTTTTAAATCCTGTGAGTTTTTATTTTTCTTTTAAACTGACTTCTGCCCCAGCTTTCTGAGTGATTTCTTGCTTCAAAGAGGCTTCCTTACCCTTCTGGTTGGCCATGCTGGATTCATTCCACCATTTGTGTTTGCTGATAGATAATATTAATCGGTAAGATTTTGAACCATGCTCAGCATGTCAGTCTGTTGCAATGGGAGGTTGCAGCTCACTTTGTGGCACCTCTAGCTAGCAGACCCATGAAACATTTCTTGCTAACACTTTAATTTTACCTCTGAATTCTGTCCTAATAGGTCACTTCTCTGATGTATGTTCCAGTTTTCCACAAAATGAATCAATAGTATTCTAAGGGCAAAGAAATTTGGTCCTCTGCTGTTCCATTAGCATGTACCAAACCACTGGAAATATATCGAGAAGACAGCTGGCAATAAATTTTCCCTGTTGATTTAGACCTCGGATTCTCAGCCATGAAGTTTCTGTTAACTGGGCTTTCTGTGAAAGACACAGTGCATTTTGTGGAACTCCACCATAAAAACCACCTAGAAGTCATAGGATGCAGCTGTCTTTAGTCTATTTCTTCTTGCAGTGCCTCACATGTGAAGGGTTGCTACAAGCAATTCTCTGATCTGCTCAGCTCCACATTTCCTGTTAGTTCTCTACAGAGGAAAGAAGAGAAAATTGCATGAGAAGGAATGTAGCTACAACACATAAAAGTACTCAGCATTTAGATAGGAATAATTCGCCCATCAGATGGTTACCCTGGTATTCCTGTACAATTTTATAAATAAAAGATAATTGTAATATTTTTTACCGGAATGCTCAAAAGGGTATATAACTCATTTCATATCCTTTCAAGACATGACAATCTCTCTCTATTCATCCTTAAGGAACTCCTTAAAACCCTGAAAACTAGAAGTAAAATTACCTCATGGTGATCTCATTTTTTTTTTCCTAGGCGTGAAGTTATGAAGTTGCTAATCCAGTCTTTTATCTTGTACTCACAATTATAATGTCAAGATTGAATAATCTGCCTTTATCTCCAGGGTGACAGCTATATAGAAACTTCAAAAGGGACAGTTTTGCCAGCATCTAAAGACTCTTGTTAATTACTATATCTTGAAGTAAAGTGAAATAAAGCAGGATCAAAAATGATATTTCTCTTTGACAACCTTGTGAAAATATCAGTGATGAAGTAGTACATTTTAAATACTTTAAGAATGCATTTAACTGAGATCAAGACCATTCTGATCATGGTGCAGGTTAATCTCTACAAGATACATTATAGCAAGATGTGTGCATGGCACTGATGGTTTAGAAAATTTATTGTTGGAAATTAAATATTTTGCTTCTATTTTCCTATTGAAATTGACTGAGATGACTTAGTAACGGTGTTGACTTACAGTGTGCGGAAGGGCTTGTATTATTATGTCTTCCAAATACAAATTGTTTTTCTGTTTTCATGAACTTCTTGTATCTTGTAGGCCAGTTCTACACTGTTTTTCTTACTGTTGGCCTTGCATATGACCTAAGTAGTGTAAAGCCAGATTGTATACATTATGATGACCTGTAGCAAGCACTGTGCTATCAACAGACAATACTGTGTTAACTCCATGTTTCTGCAGGATTGGGGTTTGAAGTGATAGTTCTGCACTGAGTGTTGGTTTCTCTCTGTGCTACTTCAGGAGAGTCAGATGCCAAGTGAAGTTGTACAGGTCAATCAATGGGGTGATATTTGCTCCATAGGTTATGACTGCTATATGAAAGAAGTCCTTAGATCAAATCCATAGAGTTTAGGCCAGTCAGCAAAAGCTGTGGATCCATTCTCCTGTTTTAAAGGTCTGTTATATTAGTTTTCTCTAAAAATCAGAGGAAGGTTAATGCTACTAAGTAACCAATTAATCTCTTGTTCATATCAAATTGAAAGTTAATACTTTATATAGACCCAAAATAAGTAAAATCAGGCTCAAATTTTTGAAAATATATAGCATTTCTATTTTGTTTTTTGATCTTGTTTAATATAATACACAACTATTTATATCATGAAATATATAAGCCACAGTGGATAATTTAGTAAACTGATGTTGGTGCTAGAACACTATTTGTTTCATTACTTTTAACTAATTGTGCACTTGTAGCTTTATGATTTTAATATTGCCTCAGCAGTGGCTTTGAGTCGTTCTTAGATAACAACTGCTGCACCAGGCTACTGGCCATCACTCCTATTTCCTTGCATTAGTAGTAGACAGTAGATGGTGTTCTGAAGAAATGAAATCTCAGTAGCATAAAGGGCTTGAGCAACTGTGGAGATTTTGGCTGGGAAAGGGGAAAGAACCCTATTCCTCAACCACCTCAGTTCAGATCCCCAGAATAGTTTCCCTGCAGGAGTTATTTTATAACTGTACAGGAGATGGCAATTCTTATGCTCCTTATGATAGGAGCCAGTTGTTCCTGCTGCCACCTGATTCCAGCCGTGCTGGTCACCACATGTATTTGCCTATTTGTGCTGCATTGATTTGTTGTGACATCTTAAAAACAAAAACCCTATATTTAAAAAAAAATAATATGGAACGATAGAATAGTCAAGTGAGATAATATTCCCTCCTGGCAACACAAAATCAACAAATGTAACATTCATTTTGTTAGCTTAACCTTGTGATGGTCTCATCCATAATAAAACTGCACTTCTCCCCGTGTAACAGAAGGGAATGCAAGGTATTTCTATAGCTTTCCTCATTCCTTTTACTTGTGCAAGAGACTGACATCAGATGTTCAGTAACTGGATAATTGTGGTTAAATGAGGGGCCCTGGTGTTCTTAGTGAAGGTACCTTTGAGGAATTACTGAAATGCCACTAAGAAATTGCTGTGCTTACAATGAGCCAAGCATGGTAACAGGGATGTGGCAGCACTTGCGCCTTTCAGAAAGGAAAAGAGACTCTTAGTGCAAAAGTTAGCAAAATATATAAAATTCTATTGCATGTTGAATATCATGTGGTCCGTGGGATATGTTTCAGTAATATCTAAAACTGAGAATCTCATATATTGTTTTAGGTTGGTATGAAGTTATTGTTTAAGTTATTACTAAGCTGTTTTAAAAATGCTGAGAAAGTTTAAATGAGGTACTAAAGTACTAAAGCCCAGGGTTTTTTAAGGGAGTTCTAGTGCCTGAATAGCTTTCAAAGGTGGAACCTTGTACCTGTGGGACATCAGCTTTGTAGTGGAAATGTCCCTTTGAAAGTAGATGTGGAAAATAAAATCACTTGTCTGTGTTAAACAGTTCATCACAAACCATCACATTGGTGATTCCTAGCCTGAATATTTAAATGCTGAAATGTCTTAGTAATTAACACACAGTAATTAGATCAGTTCAGCAACACTAATATATATTAATTTAGTCCATGAACACCCAAATCCAGCAGAGCAGTTACAAGCAATCCCATTGAAGTCAATATAATTGAAGTTATATATATCCTTAAGTGCTTTTTTGGATTAAGGCCTAAATAATTTTTCTCTTCCTAGAGAATGCTGTTCAGCTGCTGGCTCTCAGATGCTTTTGCTCATAAAAATGAATGTTGCAACCTGAATATGTGAATAATGAGGAGGTTGCTACTCCCAGCTATTTGTGAAGCTGTGTGTTTCCACTTTCCTCTTGCCAAAGCACATATGACTTGGGTCAAGAAATTATGTGATGACAGAGAACTGAGGGGCTGAGGAGAAGTTGGGTCCATGAGAGAGATGCTGGTGGGTGAACAGACTGCATTACTTCGCAGGAAGAGAACTACAGATGAAGTGTGTGAACACAAGTTTTAGCTAAATACGAATTATTGTAGAGTAACTGCTGTAATGTAATACAAATACAGTTGATGGTCTCCAAAGTGTATTTCTCCTCAAGCGTTTTGCATGTAATTCCTTAAAAGTAGCTACTTTGATGTCTGCAAGACAGTGTATATAATGATCATCTTTCCATCCATCTTGTTTGAGCTTATTGCTTTGGTTAAACCCAGAAATGTCTTTCACCTACATGATGTTCTTTTAAGCAGTTTTGTTGGTCTGCCAGCTCTGTTCTTGTTCTTGTCCTTTCTTTCATCTTTGCCTTGTATTCAAGCAGCTTTATCATGTAGCTCTTCTGTATGGTTACTGCTTTTCTTGCTCCACGGGCAGGGATTTTGTCACCTGTAATATTGTCTTTGTGTAGCACCCCTGAAAATTCCTAGATTTTCTGATTTTCTGAAATGGCACTTTTCTGATTAAACTCAGGATGAAATTTATCTTGTCAATGAGGAAGGGCTAACACGACCAAATTCGGACGTAAGATGGTTCTGCAGCAACCCTGGAGTCCAAATGAAGGGCTGTGTTGAGCTTGGGCTGGAGACACGGCGCTGTCAGGACGTGGCTCCCATATTCCGGATTCAGACAGCGAGGCCGGGCCTAACGAGCTGGTGCTGCCAGGTCTATGGCAGCTGTTGCGATGCATAATTAACACAGCCCTGGGATTCGGTTTCCAGCACTCTGTGTCACTGCAGGCAGGAAGCCTGCAAAATGGGCAGTGTTTTCAATAGTCAAATATTTATGATTAACTAACTTGATAATGGGGAACGCGTTTCTGCAAAATTGGGTGAAGAGAAGAAGGATTCCCAAATAGGTTCCAATAGATTCCAGTGGAAATTAATATCGTTTTCATTCTCTACAAACAGCAAGGAAAAAATGAACTGCTTAAGCAGTTTTGGGCAGTGCACAGCGTAAACAACAAAAAGAGTAGACATAGACACTTTTAGTTGGCTACTTCAGCTCTAAGTAGGTCAAAAAAGATACAGGAGGAAGCAAAGCTCTATCAGTATTTGGACAGTGTGATTAGAGAGATGGTTTTGAAGCTTGTTGGTGGGTGAAGAAGGTTTCTCAGGGAAACACTTTGGCCAGCAAGGTATGTAATATTTATATTGAGAACTGCTTTCCTGACAGGTTGAGGAAAACGAAAATGGCTTTTTAATACAACTTCCTTCTCTGTGTGCAGGTAGCCTTCATCTTGTAATAGACAGAGATTCTTGTCCTTTAGCTGAGGCTTGGCTCCCCCAAAGACATTGCTTGAGCGTGCACTTGGTGTCCAGTCATATCTTAACCCCCACGTGTTTGATTACTGCAAACAAGCTGCCATAATAAGAAATTGTCAGGTGAAATTTTTGGAGAAAGTTATATGAAAGGAGAAAAGTTGATCTAAAGAATTGTGCCTGTTGTGTATTTGATTCTCTGTGTCAGCACTAGGGAGCAGTAGCAGAGAATCTCCAGGCAGGGTAGTAATTATACCATATATATTTCCTTCTGGTTCTGTTTGTTTGTTGGGAATCTATCTCTGTAGGAAAGAAATAAATTTAAAAATCTATTCTGACCTTAAACTTCCTTCCTGCAGTGCATGTATTTTTACAAGACTATCCCTTGTTGCCTATGAATTATGTAAATGAATTGAGTTATATTCCCAATGCCCACAGTGGAAAACCTGCTTCATGTGTGAAATTTAACAGATGAGAAGTAGGAATTGATTTTGAAATTTAGATCCTATTTTGCCAATTTAAGCACTTGGATTAAATTAGTGACGTTTTATGCATTTCAAGTAGCTGAAAACTTTAAGTAGTATCTCTATCTGCATTTATAAAGATACCTAAATGTACTTCAAGTTTAATGCAATTTCAGGACCTGTTTCTTGGAATGTTTTGGCTATAATTGGAATGTGAAAACATCATTACTAGGCTGAAAATAAAGAGGTTTTGACTGTGTCTAAAATAGGTGTGATTTTTTAAATTAGAGGCTTTTGAGAAATGTTAAGTTTGTTAAGCTTTATTTAACTCGTTCTTTATGACTTAGACCATAGACTAAGGAGAGCAGCCCAAGATTAATATAAATGACTTTCCTAAAAAGATGCTTTACTTGAGAGTGCTACTATAGAATGTTTGGTGTTTTTCTTCAGTCATCTCTGTGCCACTCTGCCTTTAAAAAAGCCAACACAACACAGTGTCTCTGAAAACTGGAGTGCATAGCTATAGGATGAAATCAGCTAAGAAACTATTATATGTGTTACAGTAAACTTATGTTCTCCCTGATGGCAAAAATTCTTTCTACATTTGTGTAATTAAATTGTTGGCTTGTTCAAAAGGCAGGCAGCCCAGTTCAGAAAGAATCTCTTTTTGCACAGGTAACTTGTGGAATTAATAACCAGGTCTGTCAGGGAACTCTTTAGTGCTGCATTTTATTTCAACAAGCTCTGTAAGATCTGGAACAGTGGAGTATGAAGACTGGCTTTTCTAGTAGATATTTTTAAAATAATCATTATGAAAAGCCTGGAGAAGTGTTGCGAGGATCGCAGAGGCTCTGGCAAACACCACCACACTCCCCCCTCAGTCAGGGACCGATGGCTAATGGGCTTGCACTGAAATGTGCTATTCTGAATCTGGCTAATGATTGCTGCTGTTTCACTCCCTCTGGATTGTGAAACAAAGACATTATGCATCAAATTGAATAGCTGCAATTTTGCCACACAGAAAACCAAATATGTGCATTACATGTCTGCTGTAACTAATTTATGTGTATGTATCTAATTTGTTTATTAGCGGGTTGATATTTATGCATTTAAACAAAAACTAATTTGATGTGGAAAGAATGAGAAGGGAGATGATGGACTGCGTTTAAAGCACAACCCCTCCTCCCAAACAAACCAAAACCAAAAAGAGGCGAGACCTGGATTTTCCTTAGTTTTACAAGGCAGTTTTCCATAATTCTTACTGACAAGTGTATAGTTCCTTTGCTCACAGAGACTGCACACTGTTGAGCAATATCTGCCCCATTTATCATGAGTAGACTTGTCTTAATTGATTATACTTGAGCTGGGTGTATAACAGAGTGGAAAGAAAAAATTGTTCTTCTGCAGAGAATAATTCCTAGTTAATAGATGGAGTTTTATTAATAGTTATGAATAATAATATGTATTTTTGGAGCTGTGGCCAAACATTATCCAGCCTAAGATTCACTTAAAATAATTAAGGCACTCCCCACCACAGGGGAATAGTAAGGGCTTCTTGTCATGTTATAGGCTTGGGTGATGCTCAAATGAGCCAGAACAAAAGATTTATTTGGAAAAAAGTTACATTAGGATTTGGTCCAGTTACCTCATATGTGTCCCCTTTTGTTGTCAACCACGGAAGGCTATCCCATAATGGGTGGCCTTGACAAGGACCATTTAGGTATAACAGAAAGAGTCTCCTAAGGAAAATGCAAGTAAATTTTTCATCTACTACAACAATGAGCTGAAATGTTTGCAGGGGAGAAAACCAGAGCAGGTTTTATTTATTTATTTATTTTGTATAAAAGGCTTGGAACAATTCTGCAGTATAGTTCTGACCTTTTCATATACAGAACTAAGTGGTAAGGGAAATTGGGTTTCCTGTCAGCTCTTACAATCCGCTATTTCTCTCCTTTTTTCATGTGGTCAATACTTGGCTTTTCTCTAAAGCCTTGCTGGGGATATTGTTATTTCAGTTAGACCATAAAGACCCTCACCTGCCATTGCCAACATGTTTCCTAGCAGAAATAGATTAGCTCAAATGACAGCATCCAGGCAAAAGTTCAACTTTAATGTCTGGTGCCTTATAGAAAACTAGCAGCATGCAATACATGGCTTAGCTGACTTCTCTGTCAATGTGTGTTTTATTCAAGGTTTGCTTTCTCCTTTCTTAGAAACCATTTTAAATGCAGAGATAGAATAGAATAGAACTTTTTTCTTCTAAAGAAAATATGTTTCTGGCTTGTTGTAGGATGACTTGACAGGAAAGGGCAGAAGAAAAGTATAGGATAATGACAGAGAAAATATTAGAAATGAAAAAGATCAATTAAGCGCATCAGTCTCATTTTTGTAATTGATTAAATTAGGCAAATTTCTTACACTGAAGGAAATATTATTTATTGGGACTGATTTGTGGGAGCTCATATAATGAGTTAAGCTCATGTGTGTTACCATTTCTTAACTGATAAAACTCTTAGGAGTTGAAATTTAAAAAGTTGAATTAGTTAAAAATTCTGTGGAAAAGAGACTATGTCATGTAAAATGCCTTACAGGTCTAGTGGTCGTTCCTTGGGGTGAAATGAAAGGCTTAACTTTAAAACTGTTTTGTAAGGAAAAAGAATGCACAAAGAGCCCTTGAAAGTGCTGATAGTTTCTGTGACTGTTGTAATCTGCAGCTCCCTTTCCCTGCATTTGTGACACTGTAATTAAGGAGAATTAATTACCATGGAGGCCTTGTTAAGACTAATGCTGGTAAGAAAAGGGGCTAAACCAAATAGTCTTCTATATCTTCAGCTTATCCATGAACATAAACGAGAGGAAAATAAACAAGAGGAAGATTTATGGGAGGCTAAAGTGTCAGGATATCAGAAGAGTTCATGTGAAGGAGAGGTAGAGAATTCTGGAATGATTTGTGAAAAATGAAATCCAGGGGAGCAAAGACTGATTACTTTTTCTTTATGATCTGTAACTTCATATTTTGGGAAGAACATAGCATTTTGTTATTTTTGGGAAAGTTGCTTCAGGGAATCCTGACTTGGGACATGGACTAGGAAAGGTTCTATGTAGACCAACTATGAAGAAAATGTATTTTCTACAGAACATATTCAGCCCAGAGATTTTGACAGGTAGAAGAGGATAAAAGATGATGTTAAGATGAGAGATGTTATAAATACTGCCATAGTATGCTATTCTATGTAAACTCCTATGTTTAGTGCAAATCAAAAAAGTAGGGGTCAGAATCTAGAGGATGATTGCATCTCTATGGAAAGTTGGGTTTTGGCAGAGCCTTGGTTTCAAGGCAAATCTGAGAAACACTGCCAATTTTAGTGATTAAGAAAACAAGCCATGCAAATTTATTGGATGGGAATGGGTATGAGAAGCAGAAGAAATAGCTTTAAGTGCAGTTCTATCAGGGACCTGCCTAAACTGGCTGTGCTGCTGAGGGGGGGTGTTCATATGACAATATTTTGTGATAATTGGTCAACGCGACTTTAACTTCTCATTTTGCTGAGTTTGATGTTTGAGTATAAAAGGTTAAATAAAAGGACAGAATGTGGATAAAAACAGGTATCTACTTGTGGTTAATAAAATATTTCTGATCAATCCAAAATAAATATTTTAAGGCTTGAACTGACCTAGCTCTTTTGAACCCTACCAACTTTTTTTTTTTTAAATTTTACTGGAAAACCAGAAGGCCCTCTGTTTACACAACTGTGTAATTGACTTAAAGAGTGTCACTAGTCCATTTCTACTTTCATTTGATTTTCTGCTTTATTTCTCAACTGAATGGTATAGATAAGTGGAAGCAAAGGCCTGTTGTTTTGCAATATTTTTTCTTTTTTTTTTTTTTTTAAATGAATGGAGCCTCCACTTACTGCTGAAAAAATTCTCTTAAAAACCTCTAGCAAAAGCCTAACTGAATTCTGAAATTTGACAAATTTCAACTGGAAGATCATAAGTTCAGTGGGGACTAGTAAGTCTAAAGCATCCCATGCCATCACATGTGCTCCTGGGTAAGTGCACTGATGAGTTGGGATGGAGGAAACGTGGCCCTGAGGTTTACCATACATGTGTGTGCGTTTATACATATATACATGTATGTAAAAACCAGGAGCCCCAGCAGAAGGCATTGTAGTCTCTTAGGCTGTTGGTCAGGCACAGATCCTTAACATTGGCTTCACTCTAAGAAAAAAAATCTACACACATAAAATATGAGGGAAAAGTGGCTGGGAAGATTCAGGGCAATGGAAATTTTATGGCCCCTAATGCTGAAGAACTGCAGCTTCTTGTTAGGGTAAAGGATCAGAGGAGCTGCACCGTTTCAACTGCTGCTCTCTCTTCTCTGGTAAAGGACTGACAGGTGTTTTCATCATACTTCTCCTCCCTGTTTTCTTATTGCACTGCTATAGTCATTAGTCACTGACAATATCCTGCAAGGCAGGGGGCTCAGCAAGAGGCCAGGTCAAGGATATGACCAACAGACTAATCCACTGAGGGGACAGGACAAAGCAGCTGAAAAGACCCATGCACTTAGTGTGGAAAGATGTTGAAAGGGAAAGAGATGCAGTAGCTGAGTACTCCGTAGGGAGTTTCATTTAAAAGTAAAGATGCAGCTTGTATTGTCCTGCACAAATTTGTCCAGGCTTCCTGTATGGCTTAACTGCTTTGTCTAGAGTGAGCTGTCATTGTGAAGAAAATTTCTTTAGAGAAGGAGGTTGGATCACAGAGTATTTGTTATACCAAAGGACGTCCAATAGACTGTGGTACTCAATCCCTTCTTTGCTCCAGTCTTTAGTGGTAAGACTAATGTTCAGGAATCCCAGGTCCCTCCAGGAAGGCTGGAGCAAGGAAGACTTTCCCTTGATGGAGGAGGATCATGTTATAGGACTCTTAAATAGACTGGACTTACATAAATCCATGGGATCTGATGTGATACAGCCACAATTGCTGAGGCAGCTGGCTGATGTCATTGCGAAGCCACTCTTCACTGTCTCCAAAAGGTCACAGCAATCAGGGGAGGTTCCTAAGAACTTTAAGAAAGAAAATGTCACTGCCTTGAGCAGAGAGTGCTTGGACTAGACAATATTCAAAGGTTCCCTTCAACTTCAACCATTCTGTGATTCGGTCATATTGAGCCTTTCCTAAAAATGAATGAAGCTGTTTCTACCACAGCAGTACCTGAGGCCTCTGCTGTTGCAGGGGTGCATGAAGTAAGCTGTTACTGCAATGATAAGACTCTTACTGACAAGGACATAAAAGCTCTTTGTTTGGAAACCTGTCTACAGGGCTTCTTTTTAGATTACGTAGAGATGAGATGTTCTGTAGCTGATCCTGTACTTCATAAAATCAGTGATTAAATTTCCACTGGGAATAGGATGTAACTGGTGAGCTCAGGAAGGGCTACAATATCATAAATACAGTTGTTGTCTTCTCAGGAGTGCCTGCCTGAGGGACCGAGGTATTTAAAGTAAAAATTCTGTTTTCTGCTTGCCCTCTGTGTTGTATCTCCAGCTGGAACCTGCTGGACTTTGTTGATCCTTCGGGGGCAGCTGCTGAAATTGCAGTGGAAAGCTCACAGATAAGAGAGGAAGGTTGATACAAATTCCTGCATCCCTTTCTGTCTGTGTACAGTCACTTGAATATGTAGGGATACCTTGTGCTCGCTGTCAGATATTCCGTTCACATTGTTTTGTGTTCACATTGGCTAAATAGAAGTTTCCTTCCAAATTTTTCTTGTTGTGTAAGAGATGTTCAAGAAATCTGTTGATGTATAGTTGATGGCACTTACGTGTTATGTGATTGAGTGAAAAGCTGTGGAATGGAATCAGATCAGTGTACTGTGTTGTGATGAGTTACTCTGTTGGTAGAACTACGTTTTGATTGGTGGATGCTTCGTTGTCCTGCCTTATATTTCACCTCATCTGATAAATAGCTTGGGCTGTCTCTGGCCAAAAAATGTACTGTGAGTGGAGGAAGGGTTTTTCAGGAGGTTAAAAATGAGTGGTTAGTTTTTCCGGTTTTGCTGATTATGATGGGTTTTTGTAGAAGTTCATGTTCTATTTTTAACTTGCAAAGGAGATGGCTATAAATGTGTCCATTGCTGAGTGTGTGCTTGGTTAGAATCATTTGTTCTAGTTAAATTTGATTTTCTCCTCGTTTTCATGAGTTTATTTGTGGTATAATAACAGAATCTTTTTGATAGTTCAGTGACACAAAATTGATATCAGAAGGTTTTTTAACAAGACAGCACTCTGTGTATGAGCTGACTTCTGTATTTTGTCCGATACCACCATTATCTTAATGGAAAAATCATCTATTCTTGAACACTTGTCAGAGAGGAGAGGATTTTTTTGCTGACTTTGTCTAGACAAAGTCCTCATACCAAAGATATCCCATTCATGTTCAGACCTTGCTTATTATTTCTAAAGAGCATGAATGTTTGTATTCCTCTTCTTAGTCAGTTTGCTCATTCTTAATTTATGTATGAATAGGCAGGACAAAGTTTTGCAGCATCTGTGAAATATTAACAACTACTTCCCAATTACATCACTACTAATTAGCACACAGGTTTTATCATTGAGATATTTGTGAATCACTGATAAAAGTTTTTTTATCAGAGATTATATTTTTAACAAATCACCCTTTATATGCAGGCATTTTTAACATTATTTATTATAATTTTAAATACTTGATATCTCTACAACTGCACATCCACTATTTGTGTACTGGTTTCCTAGCCTCCTCTGGGTGTACAGATGTCTGGATAAGCCAGACAGGAATCGTATTGGTGCAGAGAGGCACCGAGGATTTCCGTTTGGCTGCAAATTTCAGAGCGATCCACCAGCTAAATTTTCTATTTGACATAGAGGAGTCAGGTTGTTACTGTGCAATCTCCTGCTGGCCACAGCGGTGCTACCCAAGGAGTACAGGAAATCAATGGTGACTGACAGATTCTAGTTGTGGCTACAATTTGCTGCTTGTCTCATTCATTGCTCTGAGATGAAAGAAACCTGCATCAGTTCTTCTGCGAGGATAAAATTGCTTCTCTCTGTGTGTCACTTATGGTGCTTGGCTTAGCTTACAAAGGACCAACAAACTACTTCCCCCCCTCCCCAATACTGCCCATGCCCCACCTGAGTTCAGAGGGAGAACTCTCACAATTTAGTGATGATTTCTTTTTCCGTTGTTAGTTTTGTTGTAATGTGTGTACAGAAATGAAGCTTGAGTTAATTGCAGGTCATGTAGCCAAGCTCAAGACTACAAATAATGACAAATATACCCCAAGATGTTTGAGAAACAAACATGCTTTGGGAAGAGCACTCACACTAGTTGGCTGCTTTGCTGGATAAAATGCCCGTGACAGCTCACCCAGGAGCTGTGTTTAGGCAAATGGCTTACAGGAATGCTGGAAATAGATATCTATTAAACTTCTTCTCTTTTAGAACTGTAATATCGCCAGAAACAAACTTTCAGAAAATTAAGCTCTCCTAATTAAGGGCTCTGTTGTGTCATTGGAGGCAGTGAAATAAGCAAATCTTTTTGGCAATTCCTTTTTATTACTTAGTTGATAGTTAAATACAACAGAAGATGTTGTGGCTTTACAGTATCAAGATGTGGTATCGAGAGGTTGGTGGTTTATTTTTGCTTTTTTGCATTCTGATACTGGAACTCTGACTATATGGATTCATTTTCTATTTATATATATGTGGGATGGTGAATCTTAGGCACTGAATGCACCAAGAGTTTGGCTATTAGTTACATTTGCTTTTGTTTTGCAATTTTTATTTTGTTTTGTTACTGGTTTCTAAGAGAACACAGTGAAGCGCTGATAACAGAAAACGATTTTGTAGAGATTTTATGTTCTCTATTTTCTATTTATATAATTTTTTTTCTGCTAAGGCCATGAGCTGGAAATGGCAGGAGAAAGACTTGCATGTTAGTCAGTCACTTCAGAATACAACCAGCTGTGGCAGGGGAACAAGCACACAGTCCTGGAGTTTGGCAAATGAAGTCTCTCCACTTGACATTGACCATCACGTTGCACTACTGAACTAACACTGTTCAGACTTCCTCTCAGGTATAAGCTTGTTCACCCTTGTTCAAGAAAGATGAACTCAAAATTAAAGAGGCACACAGAATTGCTGTGAGGTTAATGAAAAACCTATTTTATGAGAAGAGACTGAAAAGAGATTGCTCATTTAAGTTAGGAAAACGAAGCTAAGTGGGATGAGAGTGCTGTCTATGAATACAGCAAAGGACATGGAGGCAGGAAAAAGATGGAGGGAAAAGAGATGTGCTACTTAATCTAAAGGACAGGCACAAGAACAAATGGGTATAAACTGGTCATGAATAAATTTTAGGTTGGAAATTAGGAGAAGGTTCCTTGCTATTGAAGGAGTCAGGTTTTGGAATAACCTTTTAATTAGAGTAGCAGGGGCAAGAAATTACCAAGGAGATTATATGATATTGTGCTGCTGATAGCTGGGGACTGGTCCCTGTCAGGCTCGCTTCCTTCATGCTCTGTCTTCTTTTCTGGGAAGATAAGTACAACCTGGTTTCCCTTTCAAAAGACAGAATTGAAAATCATGGCATTACTAAAAGCCATCTCGCAGTACTTTCATACTGTAAAAGGTATTCTGGGGAAACCGATCCTGTATATCACAATTAAGCTGTTTGCATTGCAGTATAGATGGATTGAATATATAGAAAAGAACTGAATGTAAAGCAAGAAAATACCTTTGGACTAAACAGATTTTTCAGCAAAAAATATACTGATGAAGCCAATATGTTTTAATGTGGCCAAAACATAAATGAGAACATCTAGTAGTAAGCTAGGGAAAAAAGAAAGATTATTTAGATTACTTAAAATTTTAGGTATTTTAATCTATCTTACATGATACATTAGAAGGTGTAATGATACCTTGACATTCTTTTTTTCTCCAGCCTTTTCTGATATTATTTTGATAGGAGATGTAGCAAAATATAACAGGTTAGAGATGTACCATAGAGAGAGCATACTGGTCTTGGGGATGAGAGTGGTACTTAATTGTCTCATTGCCAGCCTGTGTCTTTTTACATTGAAACCAATGTAATGCTACCCTAAATGGATAATTCAGTTATATTTTGTTTTATCAGAAATAACAAAATAGCTGCAGAAAAGGAGCATTGAGTGAATTTATATGATGTCACCAATTAAAACTAGTTCATGCTTCTATTTCAAATATTGATTCTGTTAATTTATCTGATATAAAGACTTTGCCATTTAGTCCAGTAATGAAGGCTGCATAAGTTTTCAGGATAAGATGGGTTTGTAAAGTAACAAACACTTATACTGTTCTTCAGGGCTCACTGCTAGATTGGCATAGTGTGAGCTCAAGCTTTGACCTGGTGTGACCCAATGAGACTACAGAGACCCTCACTCTCTGTGGTCAGACCCTTCTGATGCCAGTAGGGAGCCAGGATGGGCAATGGCAGCAGAGTCATGCAGCAGCACACCTGAGGAATTCACAAAACCCCTTCTGACACCCATCTTCTTGCTGCTTCTCAAATGAGGCTGCAGCTCCAACCACAGGAATGGTCACCTCTGTTCTTGAGAGGTGGGAGCTAGAGGTGCTTATTACAAGTGGGAACGACCACCTCCCACCTACTCAAACTAAAAGTCAAAGACAGAAAAGTTGTGCACTGGGCTCCAGTCTCAGGTGAAGGAGGATTTAAGTGCTGTCCTTTCTGAGAATGGCTCTGAGTGAGCCTTTGCCAGCTCTGCTTGTGTGTGAGTACAAACAAGTGGTACAGACCACGAGAGTATGTTTTGTCTGCATTTAGATAAATAAGAACTTCGAATCACAAGGTAAGAAAATGTGGTGATACCTTGTGATTCAAAGTGATTTTAGGGATGGGTTCCTTATTTTGGTGGGATATGGACAAGTGAAATTAAAGCATTTCTGATGAAAGTCTTTCATAAGGCACAAAAAAATATGCAACTTTATGATAAATATTTAGCTTTTAATAGCATTAATGACCTTGATGGAAAGTAGTCCTAGGAATTAATATTCACTTGAGGTTAATGGAATCAACTCCACCCAACCAATCATTAATTCGGAGCCATTGCCCTAGACTTTGATCATTAGTGCTTAAAAACAAAATCAATTTTACATGGTTTGGGGCACCTTTTGACCAGCAACATCAACACCACAGATTCTTAATTTTGAAAATGACCTTCCTGCTAGATTTTTCTTTTTCTTCCTTACATTGCCTACTGTTCAATAACATGTAAGCACAAAATGAAAATGCCAAATTTCAGCATGCTGTGTGTTGAAATGACCACTTTATTAAGTCCTGAAGTGTGTTGATAATAGAAGCTTTTTACGTGGAACACTTCCAGATTCCTAAGTCTTAAAAATGGCAGTTTTTAATGGTTTGAAAGTATTTTCTAAACACTTTGGACATTGTAATGTTTGAGTTCAGCATACTATTAAATTAGGCGTGGACCTGCTGGAGACAAATTCTGAAGAGAAAGATCTAGGGGTCCTGGTAGCAAAATGACAATGAGCAAGCAGTGTGCTCTTGTGGCCAGGAAGGCCAACGGAATCCTGGGCTGCATAGGAAAGAGTGTGGCCAGTAGGTCGACGGAAGTCATTCTCCCCCTCTACTCTGCACTGGTGAGGCCACAACTGGAATACTGCATCCAGTTCTGGGCTCCCCAGTTCAAGAGGGACAGAGAACTACTGGAGAGAGTCCAGCGAAGGGCAACCAAGATGATTCAAGGACTGGAGCATCTCCCTTATGAGGAGAGGCTGCGAGAGCTGGGACTCTTTAGTCTGGAGAAGAGAAGGCTGAGGGGCGACCTCATTAATGCCTATAAGTATCTCAAGGGTGGGTTGAAGGAGGAGGGAGCCAAACTCTTCTCAGTGGTTG